>JAUTDX010001309.1:0-60991 GCA_030844895.1 Ambrosia x helenae | reverse complement strand
TAAAATTAAATGGAAGTCCAATGGATCCTCCCGCAATTATCTCACTATTTTTATGAGCAAGGAAGAATGTAAAGCCCATCACCGTAGTCATTCTTGGCGTATGAATCGATCACAAATGTGAAACTGGTAGAGAGAAGCTGGCTAGATCCTTTGAGTCCCTTGTCCCATAGATGAAGAGGTTTGCTGTTACGTTGCTCTGCCTGCTAACCATGGTGAACTATGATCAATACTGCTATTGTAGGTCACCTGGATTCCTTCCCTGGGATATAAGCTGCAGCACCTGATAATATTATATTCTTTGAGTTGTCTTGACTATATTTGGGAAATTGGAAATTGATTGACCGCATAAGGGACATAAGGTACTAAAACAAAAAAGATGCATGTTAAGATAGACATGTTAACGTGGTCTGTAGATGTTCTTTACAAGTTCAATGGAAATATAACGACACTCAAATTAAATCTTTATGAGTAGACAATTCATTGTAGAAGAAGATTTTTTTTTAAAATTCCACATAAAAAAGCAATGATGCAGACTTTAGTTAGTCAACTTGTTTTAAATGTAGAGAAAAATTTCAGTTTGATTTTTTCTTCCTTTTATATTACGAACCACCTACCCACCGGCACTAGTAGAAAAATCAAAACTGGTATAAATATTAATAAATTAGATCCTAGAAGCTTTTCAGGATAGAAAAATTTAATATGAAAATATTAAAATTTGTGTTGATGTAACATAGAAATTAATGTACTACAATATGAGAAAACAACAATTTAAATTTGAGTGAATAAGAATGAAATGTATATTAAAAAGAAGATGTATGTTTGGATGAGGACAAAGCCAGAAACAACCATTGCATGGCTTGATTGATGCGGTGGTCTTGAATGTGTCTTTTTTTTTGTTTTTTTTTTTTTGAAATTAGTGGTTTTTAACCTATATCTGCCCCTAGATGAATATAGAATTCATATTTACTGGTTTGAAATGATTAATGAATTACTTGAACACATTGTGATTTTTTTTCCTGTATGAACAAAAACTCGCAAAATAAATTGTTTTTTTTTTTCTCGTTTTTTAAATATCACTATGGTATTCGTTGGAAAGATAATAAAACCCTTGTTAATTTAGTATATATTTTTTCTTTAAAAATCTCATATATAAAAGTTCATTTTTTTTAACGACTAATGTTACACTCCCATTATATTTACACCAAATCCACCATTGCCTAGATTTGAACCTAGGACCTCCCTATAAGAGACATAAGCCTCTACTAAGTGGGCTACCCACACATTGGTATATATAAAATATATTATTGTTTAAAAATCATAAGGAAACATGAGAGAGATAAAAACTTTTGGAGGAAAATAAGGGGAGGGGTGTCCCATGGCACACCAAGGGAGAGAATGACTTCATTAAACGCCATGCAGGAAAAGAGGCTTTCTTGAAATATAGATTAAGTAATATCTAAGCAGTTGTTTTAAACTTGAGTAGGATTTTAAAATAAAACTTCAACTTGTTTTATGCTGATGGAAATAACATCCTGTTTTTATGATGTACTAGCCTAACGGCCCGTGTGACACACGGGATTAAAAATTATATTAAAAAATCCTAATACGTTAACAAATATACAAATTATTGAGCCTAATACAAAATAAAGTCAAGACACTAATTCGGGTCTAATACAAATTATTGGGCCTAATACAAAATAAAAGTCCAGAAAGTAATTCGGGGCCTCCTAAAACATTAACACCCAAAACAATTGTTTTAATTTATTAGGGCTTTGGCACAGGCTAATTAAAAACCAACTAAATCTATTTTGTAATTTTTAATAACACAAATATTTCAGTCATAAAGACATCAATGTAAAAATAATATTCCGAACACACGAATAAAAAAAAGTAATCATAAGAACTGTAATTTAAAAATAAAATCCGTTTGTGTTAATTAATTGCATTATAATGAGATCATTTTTTGTCATAAGCCTTACGCGATCTCAATTTTCTTATTTACATGATTCGATCACCATTCTTAATCATAATAGATACTTATTTGTATGATTTCCAACATATAACAATAATAATACTTTAAAATAAAATACAGAGTGATATCCAGATATCCATAAAATGGTGTGAATCTCACAAACCCAATATCCATAAAAAATCATTTATTTATATACACAGAATGCACATTATCTGAATCTTGACTCATTTGATCAGATTTATTGCGATCAAAGCCTATCAATTACCAAGTACCAACATATGTATGATGCATGACATCCCTATAAAGCATATACAAATAGGCATCAATATACCCTATAATAACTTGATTATCAATGTTAGCATTATTGTTAGTGCTTTAGTGTTCTTGTTTTGCTGATATAATACTGACAATTTTTTCTAAACTACAAATTGAGACTGATTCATCTAACAGATGATAGTAACATCAACAAATTGAGAGACTCCTCCTTATAAACAAATGCATGTGTGTGATCGATAATTCAATTGAAGTTCAAATCACAAAAGAATCACGATCGTACATCTTCACTCGCTATTCTTTGAGACCAGAGAAGCTTCACTACTTTAAAAGGAGATGGTATATCACCAACGGTCTAATATCTAGTAGTTTACCCGAATTGAACCTTCATCTGCAAATATGAAAACAAAATCCATAAAAAAAAAAAATCAAAAACAGTATAATGTTCATAATATTTTAAATGTATAATTTTTGTAATTTAAATGGTATTTTGCATCAAACATCTTGTGTTCACACACCACAACAAAACTGTTTTGTTAAACAAAAATACAGACATCTTTGAACATTGCTAGGGCTTTGTTTGCTTTTCCAAAGTGGTGTCCCCTTGTCTTTCTGGTCTGAATGTGTTTAACTGCTGCTTACCTGATTAACAGGACCCCTCGTGGTAAATGGTCTAATGGTCTTATTATTTGTGATTAACAGGACATCTATGGCTCAGGATGGTTTCGTTGTTCGTGTCACACCCTCAAATTCCACGTGCAGGGTTTTACCGCGAGGCGCGTGGACATACCAGGATCCAAGTCAACGGTCACAATAAATAACAACTATATGTAAAAGATATGTGAATAAAAACCATGCAAGTTTCATAACAAGTCATAACGGAAGCTGAAAATGTGTTATCAACGCAAAACAAAATGACATAGTCTGAATTTATTGAAAACATGCACTAAACCCTAGATGCCGTGAAAAGACTTCGTGCGCTTAGTCCATTGACTGCTATCTTAGCGACTTGAGAAAAACATGCCAAAAGATGTCAACATATAATTGCTGGTGAGTTCACAAGTTTTTATAAAACGTTCCAGAAAGGTACCAAGTTCAATCCTGTCAATACTATGTCAAGTGTACGCTAGCTAGGCGTAAGTTCTGATACTACTACGATTGGAAAACCATTACTGGACGCGTTTAGAAAGTTAAGCATACATGTTTAAGCCGCCCGAATATGTTTAGCATAGGTCGAGACAATATGCACCCGCCCGGCTCCCAGCCGACGAGTGGGTCAGGTCACGCCCAATAGATCTATCCAGATTTCCCCCGTTGTGCTACCCCGCACATTCATGGTTTCCCCCAGGACTTTAACAAACCCGTATAGTAACCAAAAGCCGACCATACTATGACACAAGTTCTAAAAATACAAGTTCATAGCATGTTTTCTCCCCCGAAAGTAAGCCAGTAAAGGCGGGGCTGTGAAACTCACCTTAGGTTGCGTCTTCTAAATAAAAGAATTACCAACACGTCCTGATAGTTCCTAATACCGGAGATCTATCATAACAGCTCGTATAAGTGTTTTTGACTAATAACCCTAAGGTTATCTAGTCCCTGATTGTCCATATCGTGACTAAGTATGTTTGAAAACGTGTTTGACTCTTGACCCGAAACACCAGATAGACCTGACATCCCTGTTGGTGACCCATTACATCAATTAATCAAGTATATAAGGTTAAACACACAAGTTCCAGGCATAAAACACTTAGTTCGCATCAAAAATCGCATGTATCAAGTTTAAGGTCGAATCATCATGTTTTAGAAGTTGGTTCGACCTATATGGGTCTTGGTTCGACCCCTATGATGTTCATTCGACCCATAATCAAGTTAATTCAACCTAACACATGTTCATTCGACCCCAACACATGTAAATTCGACCCTAACACATGTTAATTCGACCTAAACGGTGTTCATACGCCCTAAAAACACATTGATTCAACCTGGGCAATGTTGGTTCGACCCCATGAGTTCTTCATTCGACCCTATGAAGGTTGAATGAGTTTCCTGGTTCGATCCTTTGCTGCAAAATCTCATAAAACGCACCAAATCGCATCTAAATAGTCCGTAAACATCACGAGAGACCACAAATCACAGCAGTCAACTATCATTAACCTTTCCCCACAAAACTCTACCAATTTTATCTCGAAATCAGTCCGTTTTACAACTTTCCCAAAATGGCAAATTATAGAAATGTCACATCAATGCATGTAAACTTTACCCAAAATGGAAACTAATCAAAATCATCTAACAATCAGCTCAATTGCTCAGATTATCATATATGTGAAAACACCCAATCATTTCATCGTCAATAACATCATGAACAAACCATAGATCTAACACAAAAACCCCTGAAATGGGCAAAACATCAATAATAACCAAATGTAACCTATAATAATCCTAAACCATCATTAAGAACAGTTAATAATCATCATCATTATATCTTTTACACATCATTCAAACATCAAACATATGCATAAAAGTATCTAACACATCATTTAACATCATTAATACATGTATTTTGCACAAAAACTCATTATTAATGAAAGGGTTTTGTTTAGAAAGGTGTTAGAAAGGTTTTTTATCCATGAAAACATGTTTGAATCAGATTTGGACTCTTGGGTTTTATGAAAAACCAATGAAAATTGATTAAAAGGTTTTAGATCAAGAACACACCTTGAATCTTTCTAATTTATAGTGTAAATCTTTAGGTTAGGATCGGAAAAACAAGGTCAAAAACTCCTTCCTACAGGTTTAAAGTTGAGAGAGAGTAATTGGGGGCGTTTAGGGTTTGTGAAATGATGAAAAAGGTTGCAAAGTGTGGTGTTTATACTCCCAGTTCATCCGCACCCTACAGGGGTCAAATGAGTTTGATTTGCAGGTCGAATGAGTACAGTTTTACTGGTTCGAACCCCCTTAGATTCGAACTAGTTTGACCATTTTTCAATATTTCCATTTTTGTCATTTAAAACGTGTTTTAACACATCCTAACACATGAATATGTAATCCTAACATATGTTAAGCATGTATAATCATATAAACATCAGTTAAACACGTATTTGCACATTACACATCATACATGGATCAATTTATGTTTCATACTTAATTCAATTCATGTAATTCATGTAATTCACCAACAACGGGACTCAAGACTCGTGTGTGCGTGTGATAACCCCAATGATCCTCCGAATCATTGAACCCTGGACAATATGTAATGTAAACCGACTCAATTGGCCCTGTTAAGTACGTTTGATAAATCTTTTTCGCTAAAGTAGACTTATATGTTTGTAAAATGTTAACCTCAATATGCCAGGCGTCACAGTTCGAGATCAGAAGCTTCTGGGTTTACTATAAAAACCATTCTTTCTCTCTCGTATCATCACTCTCACACTTTTCTCTTTGTTTTCTCTGATATTTTCTAGGGTTTACTGTATTCGTCTTCTCTTAATCTCTATAATCTCTTGTAAGTCTTGTATTATTGTATTTATTTCTTTTTGTGTCAACTGATCTGTAATCAGTTGACATTACAGACTTTGTATTGTTTCATTGAGTTCTATATTTGTAGAACTCTAGGTTTCTGGGGAAAACATCATTTTGGGTTGGTTAAATAAGATTTGGCCACCTGCTTTGTCGCTATATCTTGTTTTATGGTTGTGATATTGTTGATTCAGTATTGTTGTGTTGATTTGTATCGTTTGAGTTGAGTATAAAAATTTACAAAAGTTTTCAAACCTAAAGGCGCTAATGGCTGCACTTTTATAAATTTTGTAAAAAAATCCATTTAGAAAAAATGTTTAGTCAAAATGGTCGATACCCAAGTCTAAAATCATCCCTTTTGGTAACCATATGATAATGATCTAGTCTTGAATCTGCAAGTTTTCTAAACCATGCATGGGGTTGTAGTGAAATATGACCTACAATTAAATAGGCTTGTTAGGCAATATAAAGTAGTTAGTGTTTCTAGTTCTGAGAGTCGTTCGCTTTAGCGTTTTCGTCTCCGGTACAAGATACGATGAAAACTTCTTAAGCTTCTCTTATGTTTTAAAATGGCTTAATAAGGAAATAAAGGGTCAAAAATGATGATGAAAAACACATAAAAGGGAAAACAGTTAAGAGTAACTTTAAGATTTTATGGTTTTATAAGTAATAGGGTTAAATAGTCATTCTTTAATCTATTTTTAATGAAATGGGTAAATTTGATAATTTAGTTTTTCGAAAGGGAAATATGTAATTTAATTTTTAGTTTGGGTAAATATGTATTTTATAAAGTTTATAGAGCGATATATGTAATTGGCCCTTTTATATAAAATCAATTCCTTTGTTATAAACGTGTTTCACGTAGATTTTAAAAGTCAAATATCAGTTACAAACTGATAGTTTTGGATCAAAGACGACAAAAAAAATAAAAATAACACTAAAAGCAGTTACACATATAGATTTTATATAGATTAATGCAATAAAAAATGGTTCATCGGTTTTCTCATTAGCTATGCCCAAACAAAGCTCTTTGTTTCACCATTTAGCCCCCATCTCATAATCAGTTTTCACTTCATGCAAAAATTTTAACAAGTCAACTCATAAGTGTACTTGGTATACTTGAGTGACCCCTTTGGCTTGCCAGGGTTGTCACACATTCAAATTCCACGTGCAGGGTTTACGTCAAGGCACGTGACACACCAGGATCCACATCAATGGTCACAATAAATGACAACTATATGTAAATACGTAAACCAAAACCATTAAGTTTTTATAACATCGAAACCAACAGCGGAAGCTAATTAAATCAGTTTACAAACGAACATAAAATAAATGTAGTTTGAAATTATTCGAGAACATGCAACTAGAAACCCTAGAAGCCATGCAAGACCCGTGCGCCTAGCTCATGTGCTGCTACCTTAGCGACCTGAGAAAACATGCCAAAAATGTCAACATATAATGCTGGTGAGTTCACTGGTTTTTATATAAAACGTTTCCACAAGTTTTCAAAGATCAATCCCGTCAATACTATGTCACGTGCACGCTATCTAGGTGTATGTTCTGCTACTACTACGATTGGAAAACCATTACTGAACAAGAAGGTGTCAAATCATGTTTTGGGGTCCCAAAATTCACTTACAGCAGCAAACACATGACTAGGCATCAAAACACACGACTAGGTATCAAACTAGCAACTAGCACTGCTAATAGCCCCATGTAGGGTGACTAGGACCCATCAGAGGCGACTAACAAATAGTCACCCCCTGCTGCATGCGACTAGCTAGGCTAGTCGGCCCTACAGTAGTGTTGCCTCCTTTCGCGCGTTTAACTCTATAAATCAGATCTGAAACATGTAAAGACACCCAACAACAATCCATAATCATCAAGAAACTAATCCTAAACAAAAATCCCCAATTTATCAACAGTCTAACACCCTAATTGCAAGCATTTCACAAAATGGAATAATATTATGGAAACAATCACATCAATGCATGCACAACTTACTCTAAATGGCAAATAATCATATCTCATCACATAATCACGTTGCAAATCATCATTCTACTGTTACTACATCATTCTAGCATAAATCCTAACATCATACAATCATCAAATCACCTCATAACATCCTAAATCCTCCTAAAGAATATAAACGGGTCAAAACGCATATTAACATCAAAACACATGAAACAACCTTTAAAATCCTAGATAATCATCCTAACAACTTATTCATATCAACAAAACATCAAACACACAAGAATCCCCATGTTTTAATCATCAAAAACCGTTCTTTGCATGAATCCTTCACATAGAACTCATATAAGGGATTAAACTCGTTTTTAAAACTGTTTATCAAAGGTTTTCCAAGACACAAACTTTATGAAACCAGGTCTGGACCATTATGGATCAAAATAATGATGTGATAAAAGCCTAGGGTGAATAACACAATTTAGATTTTGCTAGCAAGGATGTTTAAAGCTTGGAATAGTAGATTTTAGGACAAAAACGAGTTCAAGAGGTTAAGTATAGTGTGAGAGAGGTTTGGGGCAAGTTAGGGTTTCACAAATGATGTCTTACAAGTCAATTCAAGTATGGTATTTATAATTGTTGCTAGTCGTTTCAGACATTACACGCGACTAGGGTCGGTAGGTGGCCACTAGGAATGCTAGTCGCCCCCTGCAGCTTGATGTGGGTTTTCGGCTCGTTAAACACTATTTTAACACATATAAGCACGTATTCACATACCGTGAGTTATATAATGATTATAAACACATATTACTTGCTAACTAACACGTTCATATTCGTTCACCAATCTCCGGGACTCGAGACTTGTGTGTGTGCCTTAAATCCGGCGATCTTACAAATAACCAATCCTTGTACACATGGCTATGGACCGACCCCCGATGATTTCTTGGACCATCGTAACGACTCCCGATGATTCCCCTAACCATCAAAATGACTCAACTGACCCAGTTAAGTATAATGTATGCATGACTCGCTAAGGTAGACTTACTAGTTTGACAAAATTTACTAACCTGAGTTTGCCGCGTGTCACATCATCCCCCTGTTGAAAGAATTTTCGTCCTGAAAATTGCACAAGACAGGATGAAAGGAACGAAAAGGAAGAAAAATATTTCAGTTGCTGCATCATCCCCTGTTGAAAGGAATTTCATCCCCGAAATTCACTCAGCTTCAACAGTATCAGCTGTTGGTTCCAGTGCTCGCTTTGGAAACAAATCATGATACTTAGACTTCATTTGGTCCTCACGTTCCCTGGTGAACTCCGGTCCATGGTTGGAGTTCCCACGAACCTTAACAATGTGAATCCTACTATGGCGAAGGCTACGAATCTTATAGTCCAAGATTTCCACGGGTTCCTCAACGATACGAAGACGATCATCAACCTTAATCTCTTCGAGAGGAACTATGAGAGATTCATCAGCCAAGCACTTATTAAGATTCGAGACGTGGAAGACATTATGCACGTTATTGAGTGTGACAACCGTCACACTTATCTTTTAGCATGTTGTCAATTATAGTCCTTTGTGTATTCTTTCTATTTTAGTCCCTGTAAGATTTGTCGTTTTCAAATTTAATGAAAGAGCGAACTCAATGTTTATCATTTTGCATTTATTATGGATCGTATCTACGTACAGTAAAACATTATTCGATGTAGATTTTACAAATGTCTCAATTTTAAGGTTTCTTAGATGTTTGGTAAAAGTTATACGTTTAAATTTTATAAACAACATAGATTTATTTTGTGGTATGATAAAAGTTTAAAAACTTTAAGTTTTAAAAAGTTTGGGATTGGTTAGTGTTAAAAGTTAGTTAGTATGGTTAAGTTTATAAAAGAAAATTTAACCAAGTTATAATATTTCTAACCTACTTTAAATATGAGGGAACTAAAACTGTCATATTGTGAAACTTTTAAAAAAAGCTCACCCCCCCTTTGACCTCAATTTTCCGGCGCCTTTTTTTGGCCGGGGAACATTTTTTTCCGGCAAGTTGATTATGGATCTTTAATGCATTTAACTGTCCCAAATAATTACCTAAACGTTTCTTCATCTTGTACCAACGAATTCCTATCATTATTTCGATCATTTACCTGAGTTTTAATGGCTTTATGTCGGGCTTTTAATAGGTAACGGCTGGAATAATTATCATCTTCAAAGTCCATTTTTTTACAATAACTATACAACTCGTTCGATGCAAGCGATCCTGCTTCGATTCTTGATCTAAACCCACTAAAAATTTTTACTAAATTAAAACGTTTAAATCATAATAAATTGATTAAAATTTTATTTTTAATCATTTGAATCCCAAAATTTTTGGAAAATTATTTCTGAACATCTGGAACTAGAATAAAAATTATTTGTCTAGAAAACATTTATTTTTAATGGTTTTTCCTATTTTTAATCATTTAAATACATTTTAAACTCAATAAATCAATTTTAAATACAAATAAAATGAGAAAAAATATGAAATTTTACTTTGATCATTTTACATCAAAATTTATTTCTTTTTCATAAAAGTATCATTTTTGAACCATATCTTGTATTCTAGTGGTATTTATATTTATTTAAAATACAAAAAACATTTATTAATCCTTAACACTTAGAATATGTTTTATAAGACAGAAATAGCATTATATTCCAAAGTTATAATCAACAATATTTTACTCATTTGTGTAGCTAATAATTTATTTGTTCAATTATTTCTAATTATTGTAATTATTTGCAATTATAGTTAAAACAATTCATTTAATTCTTTTGTCCCAATTACTTGGAACTACTTTTTACCTAAACAATCAACTGGTAATAAGTATATTTGCCTAATCACATTTTGTAAATTTCGTCATATTATTTTTGATATACAAGTTTTGTATTAACTCGATTTATTGTAAAAACTCTAATTCCCCATATAAGTGTAACAAACCCTAATGCCTTAGATTTTAGCTGCCTTAGACTTTTTAAGTCACTTTCCTCATTAGTATTCTTACACATATAGGTTGACTTCTTCAGAATTGCCAAGTCTTTTGTGACGAACTTTTTTTGATTTACCGCTTAGCAAAAACTGTGAGTATACTTATCCCCTTTTTGTTTTTACACTTTTGGAGTGACTCATGTACAATTATTTATCTCACTCACTTAAACATGTTTTATTATCATATTCACAATCGCAATTCTTGTATGTGTTTTACCAGCAGATCGCTGATAGCGTGGACTTATGACCTTAATCATTAACCCTTGTGTGGCCTAGCGTATCAGTGAGTAGTACTACGATATATACATCCCTTGTGACTCTGTTGTATGAGACCTTGGTCATTGGTATGTGATACTTAAAATGGTTTTGATTCTTGATACTTTAAAACTTTTGATTCTTGATTCTTTAAGGCTTGATTTTGGGTAGCATTTGTACACAGCTAGAACACCAAATTGTAGACAGTATAACACGTGAATTACGAAACACTTTTTCCTACTATACGTATTCAAAACAGGGTATGCTCACTAATACATTTTTGTATTGACATATACTATTTTCGTACATGTTTCAGGTTAATTTTTTAGACGCCTTTTAAGCTTTTGGAATTTATACTTAGATTTTGGATTCATTGTATTTCTGTTTAGATTGTTAGTTTGAATTATTGTATCTTTGTATCTCATTTAAATGTAATAAACCATTTAATAAATGTATCAATGTTTACACTTTAGTACCATGAGCTATTGAACAATCGTCACTACGTGACACCTCGATGTTTCCACCTTCGGTTGGGGTGTTACAGATTGGTATCAGAGCCGTGGTTATAGGGAATTGGGTTATTAGAATGCCTTTTAACCTAGTCTATAACTAAGCTTACATTCACAAGTCCTCTCATGTATATTTCTCTTTATCCTTATATTTTCTTTCAAGATATTTTCTCTATGATTCTTTCTCATTATTCTTTTCGGTATTTTGCTTGGAGAAGAAGACATTCATAGTTCACAAATGATATGATATCACCAAGTTAGGGGTGGTATCCATACCTTGGTGATTAGTTTCACCCCTCTATATGTTATTCATCTTTGGAATATATCTTTGGGATAGGAGTTACATCCACACCTCAAAAAATATTTCCTCCAAAAAAAAAAACTTAACCACTAAGCTGGGAGTGATATCCATAACTTAGTGACTGGTTTCACTCCACTGTAGTTTTCAATTTTGAAATACATCATTGACTTAGGAGTGAAATCCACATCTAAAGGATTTATTTCTGCATCTCGTTTTTATTCTCGCTAAAGTTTTGGAATTCACTAGTGATGGGGCACGTGCAATCGGGAAGGGTGAGCGCCTGTATCTTGAGTTTTCTGTCTAGGTCTGGTATTTCGTATAAATCCCAATCAGATGAGGTGTGACACCCGACAATTTCAGGTTAACTTTTCTACAAACAAGAACTGTTTAACTTGGTCAACGATTATATGTTATACTTAGTTTGGATAAATTAAGTTCGTTAAATATATATAAATTTCATGTGAAGATAATTCGGGGAATTATGGGATCACAGACATAAGTCTTGAACCCCGAACGTTGGTGAATTAACAATAAACATATATCGTGTATTAAATTGTGTGAAATTATGTGTATATACGTGATTATGTGAATTTTAGAAATTAACGTAATCGAGTCCGGTCAGACCAAGACCCGGAAATATACCTGAAACTTTCCTTGTTGGTATTTTAGATTAGCACTAGATTATTATATAATATGAAAATATAAAGTGTTTTGGAACTCCAAAACATCGAGTGGTTAGACAAAATTTAAATCTCCCGGTAACGAATAAAATTTGCGTATCGCGACCGTTACGCGTATAACTCATAATTTCACCCAACCGAAGACTAAATAACTTACTAACATCTAAATTGGACTATGTCTAAGGGTTATAAGGGCAGATTTAATGTCCGGAATGGTTCGTAACAAAAACGCATTTAAAACCCCAAAAACCATATCGAACCGAATCGAATCGAACCAAATAACTTGTAAAACATCTTGGCTAGTGTGGGACCCATTTGGGGGACACCTTGGCCGATTATAGGTCTGCTCTAGGACTCCTTGAGCATCTCAAAAACCTCATATAATTGCACCTTGAGCATTGTAACTTGTCTTGTAATTACAAGACATGAATATTTGAGTGTGTTTAATAAATGGTGAGTTGTATTGACCAAAATAACAAAAGAAAACCTTCCAAATCTGTTGCTGCTTCCGTGAGCTTTCAAGGCCATCCAAACATTTGTTTTACACTTCCAAATACACAAAATAATACACCTTTAAAACCATATTAAGTGAGTGCAAGTGCTAGGAGCTTAACCTTAGGAAGAACACACATAAAACCCCTTCAAAATCAAGTGTTTTTGTCTTCCCTAGCCTTTTGCTAGTTGTAAGTATTCTATTTTATTGTTAGTATATAATGGTGTTGGATTTTGATTGATTTGTGTCACTAGGATTCATGTTAGTAATAAAAATCTATGATTTAAAAATATGGCAGATTCGTAATACGAATTTGTATGAGAAATAACTTACTGTTATTATATCCAAATTTAATGACTTTTAATCCTAGAATGTTTTTCGTGAAGTAAGCTTTCCAAAAAGTCCAAAAACGCCTGATTTGGATAAGTCTAAGTATTTCTTTTGGAATTTATAAAACCGGATGTCAAAACTGAAAGATTGCCTCAGTTCGGATTGTTCTCTGCAACTCGGGAACATGAAGTTTGAATCGCTAGTCTCGGACAGAAACTTTTGGTCAACTTTAAAAGGTCATAACATGGGTTTTACAAATCCTATGATCATGAAATTTGGTCAGTAGTTACATATATGAGTTTTATGACTTCTCCAAGTGGATCCACCTCATTTGGATAAACGTATGATTGTTAGTGAATTATTTACTAAACTGTCGCAAAACAACAAATTTATAGTATTTTGCTGAGTTTACGATTTCTCATAAATTCTCAGTAGGTTTTTGTCACAAAATAAAAATAGTGAAACAACAACAAAACATATGGGAACAATCTGTAAAAATTTGGAAGTCAAACGAGTTGATTTGGTATTTTATAAAAATTCATTTCGACAACACAAAAACTGTCCAAAAACACAGATTTGACAAACTTAGCATATGAGCTTAATTTGAAGTTTTCTTGACTTGAATGTTATATGTTTAGGTAAATAAACATATGTGATTCATTTATGTGTTATAATATGTCATGAAAAATTAACATTCACCAACGGGTCGTCGGTTAAACTTGCTATACATGTTTAAATTAACACAAAGGGAACAATGAGAGCTAAACAAATAAGTTTAAGAAGAAAACTATATCACGAACATATACTTATAAAAGTTTAACATTGAAATAGGGAATCATTAACAAATTCGCCTATTGTTACATTTGGAGTTGGGAATAAAACTCAAGGCAACCTAATGTGAGTTCACGACCCCACGTTCATTGGTTTTACTTTTGGGGAAGAAAACATGCGCTAAACTTGGTTTTGAGAACTTGTGTCATAAAATGGGTTACTTTTGGGTTACTATACGATCATGGAAGTCCCGGGGAAAACCATGAATGTGCGGGATAGCACAGCGGGGGAAGTGTGGATAGATCTATTGGGCATGACCAGCTCTACCCGTAGGCTTAGAGCTGGTGCGGGTGCATATTGTCTCCACCTTGTAACTTGTAACATTATTCGGGCGGCTTGAACTTGTAACATACTGAACTTGCTTAAATGTGTCCAGCAATGGTTTTCCAATCGTAGTAGTAACAAAACATACGCCTAGCTAGCGTACTTTGGCTTAAACATGACAGGTTAAACTTATTAACACTTTTGGAACTTGGTAACATTCTTGGAACTTTTGGTAACACTTGGTAAACGTTTATGAAAACCTGTGAACGCACCAGCATTATATGTTGACGTATATTTGGCATGTTTTCTCAGGTCGCTAAGGTAGCATTACACGGACTAGGCGCACGGGTCTGCATGGCGTCTAGAGTTTTAGTTTCATGTTTGAATAATCACTTGAACTACGTTGTTAACGGGATTATGTAACTATTTAAGCTTCCGCTATGGTTTTGAGATATTAAATATGACGTCTTGGTTTCTACGTATCATTTCATATAGAGTTGTTTATTGTGACCGTTGACTTGGATCATGGTATGTCATACACCTCGCGGTAAAACTCCGCAGTGGAAATTTGAGGGTGTGACATGAGGGACGCGTATACCTACCTAGGAACTCTTGGGATGAGCATTCACTTATAGGCTAAAGCACGCCCCTACAAGTCACTAGGAAATTTCAAATACTTGAGTTAGTCAAAGTTTCCTATGGAAACAATCCCAACGTCTCATGTTATTGATATTTATGTCTTGTTTATCATTTGAAGTTTCAATTTCATCGCTCGTTGTTTCATATGATATTATTCATTAATCATTCGCTTTTGGATTCTTCATTATCATTACTACAACTTCTGTTCACTATAATATCGCATTAAAATTTACATTATTTCATTTATGTTTTGTGAATTTTACACTATAAGGCATTTCTCCCTTGAGTTAAAACATTTTTTACCCATGAATCAAAAATTTTAAACCTTATATTTAACTTCGACCACATCCTGATTTTGGGAGTGTTGCGTCATCACACAGTTAAAAAAATGAATATGGTTTCCCAAACTTATTAATCAACCTGTTTTATATCATCATGTTTATAAACTCATTTGATCGATGTCACAGTATATCCCTAAACTATGACCTTTTGTATCCGCTTGTGCATCCACAATACTCTCAACACAATATATCCTAATTTACCCAATACTAATTTACCGATATAGCTACTCCCAGTCTCCTAAGCCATAGCCAACTACCATTAGTTAGCTCCTCTTGGTTAGACTAAACTCATATATAAATGTCTATCTACCCGATAAACACCAATAGACGACTCTCTAAAACCCTCAAGGTTTCATGTAACACTTGGACCTTCTGAAGCATTTCAAAAAAAAAATTGAAAATTTTCAACTTTAATGAAATTTTAACTTACAAGTTAAAGAAATATTTAAATAAGGAAAAAGCTTATTTCTCAAAATTCGTCAAGGCATCCGGGATCATCCACAACCTCGTACGTGCCCTACCCACACCTTCCAAATATTATCAAGGAGAGTCAACTCAACCTTTATCAATTCCCTTGCTGTGACTCGATCTTCCTTTAAAATTTGAAGTCTATTTTAGAAATGTTGTATGTTTTTTTTCATATAGATGTTATTTCGAAGTCTCAAACTTTCTTAAATATTGGAAATCTGTTTGTGTCATATATGTTGGATTTTCTCACCCACGCTATTTTAATTTTAGTCTTTTGAAAAACACATTTGATTTATACACATACTTCATGAATTTGTTTCCTCTTGCATTTTATAACTCATTTTGCATAATTGCAATTCAAGTTTAAACATTCTTCTTTTCCTGTGCATGTTTTCGGGTAAAGAAAATAAGGAAACTTGTGACTAATAATACGCTTTTTAACTCGACTTCTCGTAAACACATGAAAGTGTGTACTTGCGAAGTCTTTTTTATGCGAACATGTTTTTGAATCTAAAACATTCTTCGACCTTTAAAAGGTTTTTTCATGCTGCACTACTACTATGTTTTATAAACGAAAGTTTATCTTTTACACTTGTACTCTTTCAATCGCAAAACTTTTGGTTTAACAAAATAGTTAGGCATATCTCCATCGGGAGGTTGCTAAATGTCTGCTACCATTTAGTGCATATATGCAAAACTAAGAAACTTTAACCCGCATGCTAGTAGGCTATACGCCTGTTCTGTGCACCCTCATTTGCAGTAAATATCATTATTTTATTCATGCACCATTTTTATTTATATTTATTCTCGCGCATTATCTTAATTGTGGTTATTTCTCGCATTATTTATTGGCGGTTATTCTCATGCGTTATTTGCGGTTATTCATACACTACTTATTAGCAGTTTTTCTTGCATCACTGATTTTGAGCATTAGTTCAACTCGTTAACTCTCGTTTTGTGCTATTGTGTGATTTACTCGATTTATGTTATATGGTTCTTCGATCGAAACTTCTTGTTATACTTATACACTTTTTCATGCAGTGTATATTTTTTTACGCATATTTTCTTGTTTGAGCAAAACACTGTTATATTTTCTCATTATTTTGTTTAGCATCGTGGTCAATGAGCATACAAATTGATAACTCGTATGAGATCTAACCCAATGCCCATGTACGATTCAGGTCCGAGTACTCCTCCAACCCGAGGGGAACGGTGTAATCCTCTAAGTCTATCCATATGGGTGTTTAGAGCCCCACGATCTGAACAGAAATGGACCGGTTAGTTATTAGAGTGAGCCCGAAAGGGGAAGGTCCTCTAACCGTACCTTACACTTACACTTTATTCTTATCATGGTACCTGACAGGTTTTTGTAATATCGAAACCAACAGTGGAAGCTTAAACGACAACTACATGTAAATACCTAAACCAAAAGCATCAAGTTTTTATAATTTCGAAACCAACAGCGGAAGCTTAAATTAGTTTACAAACCAACATAAAATAAACGTAGTCTGAAATTATTAAAAAACGTGCAACTAGAAACCCTAGATGCCATGCAAGACCTGTGCGCCTAGCCCATGTGCTGCTACCATAGCCACCTGAGAAAACATGCCAAAAATTTCAACATATAATGCTAGTGAGTTTATAGGTTTTTATAAAACGTTTCCACAAGTTTTCAAAGATAAATCCCGTCAAGACTATGTCATCCGCATGCTAGCTAGGTGTATGTTCTACTACTACTACGATTGGAAAACTATTACTAAACATGCATACATGAATACAAGAATACTCCTGCCTGAATAACGAATACATAATTCGAGACAATATGCACCCGCCCGGCTCCCAGCCGACGAGTGGGGCCGGTCACGCCCAATAGATCTATCAATATTTCCCCCGTTATGCCACCTCGCACATTCATGGTTTCCCCGGGGACTTTAACAAATCGTATAGTAACCAAAAGACAACCATAGTATGACATAAGTTTTATGAATGCGAATACGTATCATGTTTCTCCCGCGAAAGTAAAACCAGTAAAAGTGGGGCTGTGAAAGTCACCTTAAGTTACGTTTCTCGAAAACAGCTAAACCACTGCTATGATAGTCCCTAATACCGGCGACCTATCATAAGACGTATATAAGTACCCGGACTAATAGCCCGTAGGTTAACTAGTCCCTGAATGTCCAGACCATAACCAGGTACGTTTGAGAACATGTTTGAACACTAATCTGACTATACAAGACAAGACCCAACATCCCATTGGTGACCCAACATCCCCCGTGTTAACCAAATACAAGTAAACAAGAAATCGCATGTAAACATGCATTTAATACGCATAGCAGTTCACCAAGTCTAACATGCAGTTCACATACTGCATATACGTGTCTGGACATCTGTTATTAGGTTTCTAGACATGTCACGGGGTCCCAATATGTTCGTAGGTGTCAAATCATGTTTCAGGGTCCCAAAATACACTTACAACAGCAAAACACACAACTAGGCATCAAAACACACGACTAGGTATGAAACTGGCAACTAGCAATGCTGGTAGCCCCCTGTAGGGGCGACTAGGACCCATCATAGGCGACTAGCCAGCTAGTCGCCCCTTGCTGCATGCGAATAGCTAGGCTAGTCGCCCCTGCAGCAGTGTTGCCTCCATTCGTGCGTTTAACCCTCCAAATCAGATCCGAAACATGTAAAAACACCCGACATCAATCCATAATCATCAAGCAAGTTATCCTGAAAAAAAACCCCCAATTTATCATCAGTCCAACACCCTAATTGCAAGCATTTCCCAAAATGGAATAATATTATGGAAGCATCACATCAATGCATGCACAACCTACTCTAAATGGTAAATAATCATATTTCATCACATAATCACGTTGCAAATCATCATTCTACTGTTACTACATCATTCTAGCATAAACCCTAACATCATACAATCATCAAATCACCCCATAACATCCTAAATCCTCCTAAAGCATTCAAATGGGTTAAAATGCATATTAACATCAAAACACATTACAAAACAACCTTTAAAATCCTATCCTAACAACTTATTCATATCAACGAAACATCAAACACACAAGAATCCCCATGTTTTAATCATTAAAAATCGTTCTTTGCATGAATCCTTCACATAGAACTCATATAAGGCATTAAACTCGTTTTAAAACTGTTTCTCAAAGGTTTTCAAAGACACAAACTTTATAAAACCAAGCCTGGACCTTTAGGAATCAAAATAACGACGTGATAAAAGCTTAGGATGAATAACACACCTTAGATTTTGCTAGAAAGGATGTTTAAAGCTTGGAATGATAGATTTTAGGACAAAACAGGTTCCAGAGGTTAAGTATAGTGTGAGAGAGGTTTGGGGCGAGTTAGGGTTTCACAAATGATGTTTTACAAGTCAAGTATGGTATTTATAGCTTTTGCTAGTCGTTTCAGACATTACACGTGGCTAGGGTCTGCAGGTGGCCACTAGGAATTCTAGTCGCCCTCTGCAGCTAGCCACTAGCACCCTAGTTGCCCCCTGCAGCTTGATGCGGGTTTTTGGCACGTTAAACACTATTTTAACTCATATAAGCATGTATTCACATACCGACACGTTATATAATGATTCTAAACACATATTACTTGCTAACTAACACATTCACATTCGTTCACCAATCCCCGGGACTCAAGACTTGTGTGTGTGTGCATTAAATCCGACGATCCTTCAAATCACCAATCCTTGTACTCTTGATTATGGACCGGCCCCCAATGATCCATTGGACCATCGTAGCGACTCCCGATGATTACCCGAACCATCAAAACGACTCAACTGACCCAGTTAAGTATAATGTGTGCATGACTCGCTAAGGTAGACTTACTTGTTTGACAAAAGTTCCTAACCTGAGTTTGTTCGGGTGTCCCACATGTATAACAACATCACAGTACAAGAGACCAAACCTTTAGTTTTCTCGAGTATTAGGGGATGGGGGTCATAAACTAGGCTTGGACGAGTACCGTTCGAGTAAATCAAGTACCAAGGAGTACACTAACCCCCTTGTCATCTTTGATCCAAAACTATATCTGATATTTATATAAGTATACTTTCAAATTAAAAAAAAAATCAAACCTTCTATATGATTATCCAAGTTTTCAACAACCTTAAACCACACTCACCTTTACACTTTGTTCTTCTCTATACTTTCAAATTACTGCAACAAAATTATAATTAATACTCCCGGTCCAAACGATATTGGGTTGCCATCGGATGTGGATTTATCTAACTTGAGTGGTATTGACGAATTTCATGCTGACTCGTCTGATTCAAGTGATATGGAATTTTTGGTGAAAGTTCTTGTCGCATCAAAGGATCTAGAAGATATAGCACATACGAAAAAAATACATGGCACATGATCGTGAGTTGACTCATCAAGCTGTAAAAAATGACTACTTCGTAGAAACTCGAAGTATTATGCAGCTATGTTTAAATATCTGTTTTGAGTACCGAAAGAGTTATTTTTCAAAATTGTTGGAGATTTAAATGAAAAGTATAAGTGATTTCAAGAGCGTTACGATGCGAGAGGACAAAAGAGCTTCAGGGCCATTTAGAAATGCACATTAATAATTTGTCAATTCAAAACTAGTAATATTCCTGATGAATACAATGAATTCTTAGCTATGACTAAAAGAATATCACGTGAAAGTCTAGAATATTTTTAATGTTATTATTGATCGTGGAGTATCATTGAGAAATAGGAATATGTGTTATCAAAGTATTTCAGGCGATTATTTTTAGTATGGAACGAGTCAATCATTGTGACACCCCGCACTTTTGGGTTAATAGTTTAACCTAACTCTAGTTTACTTACATGATAGTTCATGACATTGCATTTGACTTGGGTTAGTTAAGTGAGTCGCACAATACACAGTTATAGGTTAATAACTGCATGAATGGTAATTCGGGGAATTACCGGATCGTATACACGATTCTTGAACCCTGAACGTTAGTGAATTGAGAAAATAGATTATTGTGAATTAATAGTTTGATAGTAATTGCAATTACGTGTTTCTATGAATCTATGTGTAAACTGTTATTTGATTACGTGAATTTAAACTGAACGTGTTATCAAACTTGTAATTGATGAACCAGTAGGATGGTTGGGGTCTAAAAACATGGGGTTACGCTTGGTATGGTCCAAAATAACAAAAGCATCAAAGAAAACGGGCAATACGCTGAACTGGGCCACCCGAAACGGGCCTGGTCAAAGTGAACGGTCGTTCAGCAGGGCCAGGTTTGTGAAACCGACTTAATTCGCCCATTTAAGAAACCTTAAGCCCCATGCATCTCACTCGAATAATTTTCCATAGCACTGTTTGTGGTTTCATTTTCACCAGGCAATAGAAGTTACGACAACAGATGTTGAAGCATCACTGTTTGTTTGTATCTTAGAACTTTTACTTTTAATGACCTTTTCTTGACCTTTAACGTCCAACATTCTTGTAAAAGTTTCATTCGATAAGCTATTAATTGTAATAGCTACCCCTTTTTAAAATCATTATCAGGCAACGGTTTTTTTAAGCAGAAGCTCAACAATCTTGGATATAGTAAGAAAGCATTACTAGATCGAGATTTTATAGCCTTCACATTGGATACGAAATCAGTAAATACTGTCTGGGATAAGTTGAAATCACTGTCCGTTAAAATTGAATATCCAAGATAACTGTGTTTTCAAGGGTATCTCGTTAAATGATGTTGTCTTCGCAGACAGACATATAACAAGGGTATGAAAAAAAAACTTCATTGGTGGGGGAAAGTTTCATTTAAACATTGTTGAGGCAGTCAATTGACCGTCATACCCACTCTCAATTAACTCTGTCTGAACTTCATTTTGAGAAATGCATTATTACCTTGCAAATCGTTTAGGGAGAATGTAGTGTAGAGGGATTGCGGGGTTATCTCAATATCTATATTTCCAATCTTGGAGACAATTGCATAAGGCTTTTTGTCTTTTTCGAGACACTCGGCTTTATTCCAGAACGCTTTTAGAATATCCACATATATTGGAGCCTCAGCGGTGAGGATGGGTAGGTATTTCGATTTGCAAAGCACATCGATTATAGAATGAAATTGATGGTTATGTTGTGTTTTAACCAGATATAGTAGATAGTTAGGGGGTTTTTAATTGAAGATCCATGCAAATGATTAAAAACGAATTGAGTTCGAATTAGGAATCGAATAAGACAGGAAATTCAAAATTTTGTAGTTGAATGGATTTAGGTCTTAATTGATAGTGAAGCGCTTATCTGGATTTTGAATATAATAAAGTACTGGAATATCTGCTTGGATGTAAGAGGGGTTTGTGTATGAAAAATAACGGCTGACATATACAAAAGTGATGCTGACATGTCCAAAAGTTGTCTGTGAACATATGTTCATAAGTCAACAGATGTTTTAAAGATCTGTTTCATATGGTCAAGTGTGATTGGAAATTGTTAATGGAAGACAATTATTTGAGAACAGTCGTTGACAAGTCAACAGATGTTGTAAAATAGAATATAAATTATAACGAGGATACTTTAAAACGGATAGAGTTTGTGTGAGAACATCTACTGAAAAGTCAACAGACGTTGTAAAACAGAGTATGCAAGTGCGTTAGAAGTTGCATTCCCTACTTCGTTTGTTTTGTGTTTTTGTTCTGATTATAATGGGAAGGAAGATCATACTCTAGCGTTTGTATTGTTAGAAGACTTCATTTATGTGAACAATTGTATTTTGCATATAGTTTGTTAATTCAAATATTGTTAATTTGTTATCTGATATTAATGCAGTTTTTTTACAGATATTTAGATTTGTTGTTTTAAAAGATTTTTATTCTCTAATTAGTTTTTAACTCGAATATTTTATTGAAATTATATTATTGGAATAATAAGTTTGAATGATACAACACCTGTTTGACAAATTTCTTGACAAGTAAACAGATGTGGTAAATAGTATATAGAATAAAATGAACATACTTTAAGCAATGATAGACTTTGTGTGAGAACAACTGTTGACAAGTCAACAGTCGTTATAAAACAGAGTATACAACAAGATGAAGATATCTATCAATACTATAGAATGGGTCAAAGTTATTATTATTTTATCTCAACAGAGGGTCGAATGCAAAAGTTAATAATTACAATTTTGAACTTAGTTAAAAGCAATATTTATAGGTAAAATAATATTCTTTTATATGTTTTGCTGTTATAAAAATATTTTCAATCAACAATTTTTTTTCAATCAACAATCGAATACCAATAAGAAATGTGATAAATAAAAGCAATAACTATAGGAAAAATAAAAAAACCCAACTATTTATTAAGTAATTTATGTAAAACTAAATAGTTTTTAATATTTGGTTAAAATAAAAAATTTCAAAATGAAAATTAAGAGTAACATTTTTTAGTTATTTAATATTAAAAATAAGTATTATACACGATAAATAAGTGTTGATTTTGTAAATAAAATAATCTAGATTCTTCATTTCTATAGTGGGTCTCATAGACTCTTAGCTGTCACCACTGCCAAATAATAATTACGACTTTGAAACTTCGTTTTTAAATTTACGGCTTATTTATTTATATTTAGTATTTAAATAATGTATGTAATCACTACTAATTATCAACTCAAACAATAGTCCAGATGGATTTATATTTGCAGACACAGACGTATGAAGTTTGCAAGAACAATGAATTTCGGTATTCAGATGAAATGTTCTTAACGGAAATTTTGGGGCAAACTGTCGTTGATGAAAAATTGTTTAAGTCACTTCATGTTGTAAGTTGGTTTTACTCTCATGACTTTGATATAACAATAGTTAACTATGAAAATGGTTTTGAAAAATTATTCCTCTAAAAGAAAATATAGTATTCCGATAATTTGGAGTTTCTTGCATAACTGGACCAGAAAAGAATGAGTAACATTAATCGGAATATATTTCATCTTAATCTAGAACAAATGATCAGGGCAAGGATAATGTATTTGAAGGAGAAGGTGAAACAAGTTATGGAAATGTCAATCTCTTATTGGAGTTCAACCGATGAAGATGATGAAATTTAAATGTTTTTATATACTTGCATTTTCAAATATGAATATTATTATAATGTAGTTATTTTGCTTATAATGTTTATGGTTTGTGATTGAAAAATATTAATGTTAAACTTGATGTTTATTATATATCTATCTTTTGTTTCAATATGTGGTTTGAAAAAACAGTAACTAATTAAGTTAAACAAAGTTTATTATATGTAAAACTTTAAGTAATAGTTGCCATTGCTTTGGCGGTTTTGCTTCATCATTTATTACACATATCAAGATTTTAATTATGAAGTTGAAAAGGTTTCTGTAATTTAACTATATATATATATATATCAATCAATCTTACCCAGTAAATCCCACATTTAGCAAAGCTAAAAGTAGGGTCTGGGGAGGGTGAGATGTAGGCAAACGTTACCCCTAACCTTACAGATAGAGAGGCTGCTTCCAGAGAGACCCCCAGCTCAACAACACAAAATCGAAAAGCAAACAACACTAAAAAATTAATAAATGAGCTAAATTAATAAATGAGGTAAAAAATTAATAGTGTAATAAAAGATGTTGTTAAACTGAGACTTTTGACGGTTTTACTTCCTTCTACTGATTACAAAATCCGTTGGTAAATACTAAGAGACTTTTGTGTGACATCTGTTGAAAACTCAACAGATATTATAAAAAGCCCCAAAAGTAATGATTACAATTTTGAACGTAGTTTATTAACAATATTATTTTATTATTGTTGTGTTGGAATTGTCTTTCACTCTATAAAAAGCCCCAAAAGTAAGTTCCAACTTTATATTTACTTGAAATGCAACTTATAAAGTTGAAAACCAACTTTACGGATAGTTAGTTTATTCACCCTATAAAAGGGGAGGAATTCCCAATATTCATTTTCCAAATTTATATTCCTTCAACTATTTTTACTTTACAACTCTGCATCCCATATGCATAATGATATTACGTTCAAATGTCTTTCCAAAAATCTTCTCAAAGATTGTTACAATCAATGGAAATCGATTACCAAAATTCCGTTGGTAATGAAGTTGAAATTGATGTTTTTCGACGATTCTTACAATCAAAGGAAAACATTAATCCATTATTATTATATGCAGACCCTATTTTGAATCTTTAGGGTTTTCGAACTTGATGATGTTTAGATACGAACTGTTGTCGTGATACTGCTTTTGATTGTGTTTGCGTTTTTGTTCCGATGACAATGGCAAGAAAGATCATTCTCTAGGGTTTGGTTGTTAGAAGACTTTTTAATGTTTGCTTGTATTTTTATGTAGTTTGTAAACTCAGATATTGTAATTCTGTTGTCGTTAAAGAAGTTTTTTTAGAGATATTTGGATTTGTTCTTTTATAAGTCTTCCATTTTGTATGTAGTTTTGTTAAGTTAAATATTTCATTCAAATTATGGAATTGTAATATTAAGGTTGAATCGTATAACAACTGTTTGACAAATTTGTTGACAAGTCAAAAGATTTTGGTAAACAGAGTAATGAAACTTCAGTTGAAGATTAAGATTAAGTGTTTGTTTTTAATATTTGTTATCCCAATAGAGAGTTTTTCATGCGTTTGTCGATTTTTCTCTTCATGGTTGTAACACGCCTCAGAGGGTCATATTCAAAGTTAATGATTATGATTTTTGTATTTTGCAATTAGACGTAAGAGTAAGAATTTAAAATCATAACAACATAATTTAAATTCAAAATTAATTTAAATATAAATTACCAGACGGTTCATAAATTTCGATGGACGGTTATCAGGGAACGGTTTTTAGATAACCATTGCTAATCACAAAGTCTTTTTACGAAATGATGTACTAATACATCTTTTTTAATTCATATATTGCCAATATACTCAAGTGTAAGAATTCAATATTTTGCAATTAAACTAAGATTAATAATCCATATACACAAATAATATACTTCTATTTATTATCTTTACCCACTTATATAAACAAAAAAAAACAGCTTTTCATGTCCGCATTTAGATAAAACAGAAGTTAAAAAATTATAATATAAGAAACGTAAAATATCACATGTTCATATTTGTACAAATATTGGTAAATAGTATTTGTGTTTGTCAGTAAATTTGAATGTAAAAAAAAAACGGAATTTCAAGAGCTTCAGTGGGAAAGTAGCCCAATTAATACAGTATGTATTCAAAATTAATAAAAATGTATTGTAGTTAATAGATTCATTATAGTTAATGCATTGTAGCTAATAGATTCATTATAGTTAATGCATTGTTTTTACTATAAAATACTATTTTCACCTCTTCCTATAGCACACCATTTAAACATTACCTTCTACATCTACATAGTTTTACCAATCTTATAACAGCAAATTGTCACAAATGATAGAGGATCAAAAAATTCTTTTGGATTGTTTTAAAGAGGACGAAGAACAGTAGATTCTTGAAGTAATTGAAGGTGCTACACGACTTTGTGAACATCACATTTGGAAGATGAACCTGAAAATTAATCAGGTCATTGCTACCAAGGTATCAAGTGAACGATGGATAACCTCTTCATTTCTTTTGGAAAACATAAGGTCAAATGAAAAGTTTAGTGAAGACATATAAAAAATATGTAGGTCCTACAGATTTTACTTGCTTGATCTGGTCTTTAGTAAACAGACCTTAAAATATGATATAGTATTCTCGTGTTTTCACATAATTTGGTGTGTTTGTGTGTTTTATATTTTAGGTAGTAATTGTTTAAAGAAAGATATAGTTATCCCGTGTTTTCACACGAGATTTCACGTAGTAATAATAATAAATGTTGAAACTTCTTGTTAACAGTATTTTAACTAGACACATTTTGCATTTTATTTACCATATTGCCATTAGCCTATGATTTCTTACGCCAGCTTAGCTTACGATGTTTACTTCCAAGTTACAGCCATGAAATAGAGAGAGAAAGAGAAGAGATAGTCTGAGATATGAGAAAAAGAGTGAGAGGCATACAACCGGGAACCAGCTCTCTCTTGGTTTGCACTTCATCTTTTTCAACATCGTATTGACTTAAGGTTCCGGCGATGAGGCCGGTTGTAGACAATGGACGTTGAGCTCTTCTTTTGGGATGGTTTGCATCTGGACCGTCCATTTTCTGACCAACGATGGGTCTGTCTTCCCTCTTTCTTTTAAGTTCCAAGTTTCCTCTAAAATCCTCCAACCACCAAATCGTTTTTCCCTTTCAGGTTTCCCTAATTTATATCATCGTTGGTTCGTTTATGTTGATACCGGAGTGAATCAATCTTCACAAGTCCGTCATCTTCACCGTTGGTTCTTTGATTTCAGGTTTTTGTAAATGGATTTTAGGCTTATGTAGAAGGTGATTATGAATGTATTATAAACACTTTGGCAACATCGAGGTTGAAATTTGATGAACAGTTTAGTTCTCTATTTAATTTTGTATATATTAAAAAGAGGGAAGATCACTCATGTTTGAGCACTTGCTTATAACATTAGAATTGACTCTGTAGTTGGTAGAAAAGAAGCAAAAAGAAAACATAAGCTGCAGTTGAAATTTGGTCACTGAGGCCATTTGTATAGAAGTAGCTTTAGTGGTTAGAAGCCTTTTATCAACATGCGTTATCGCATATGTGTTTTGCAATTTGCTGCGCGTTTTGCAAAAGCAGGTACTAAAATACGAATATTAATCTTGCTTATACAAAGCGTTGAGTAGACAATAGTGCGTTAGAATTTGATAGATAAAAGGTGTTGGTATTTTGTAAAGGTTCAGCTGGATCACCCGTTGCGTACTTCCTAAATCAGGTTCCAAGCAAAAAACAAGTCCTACGTCAGGCCACGCAAAACCCGTCGTGAAACTTGGGGTCACAACAAGTTAGTAAATAATTATGTGAATAGAAAACACAATAAAAAAAGAAAATTGGATTCACGCTAGTTTTGCACCATAATTCCAATTCCAATTTGAAAGGCATTTGAATTATCTATTCTTTGGGCAATTTGAGTTAATGGTCGATCCATTTGTTGGGTACAGTAGCCAATAAAAGGCCCAATGACAACCGCACATTTGTATTAACATTCAGAGTTTCATTAAAAGAAGGAAGAGAAAGGATCTTCCTTCTCTTTCTTTCTCTCCAATTCATTCCAAATTGGAAAGATGGAAAATCACCATAAAAACCACTTTATTATCCCTCATTTCCTCACTTTCCCTCCTATAAAAAACTCTGGAACACATTTTTTCCCCACTTCCTTCCCAATCATTTCTCTTCAATTCCTTAATGAAACTTTGGAACAGAGTGTAAAAGAGGATTCTATACACTTTTGAGGGGTACCGACGACAATTTTCTACACGGTAACCTTGCCTTGCTGCTGTGGTAATCCTACACGGTTGTGAGGTGCAAGCCAAGTTGATTCGTTATTCACTCCGGAGTAAATTATTTATTTAGCACTACTAGAAAAACACCTTTCTTGACGCGCATTGTGAATCTCAATAAAGGGGTCTGATGACACAAAAAAAGTGTCAATGATGGCGGTGTCATAAATTTAACATGAAACTTTATTGCATGTCATCTATTTATGACACGCGTTTATGACAATCTTTTTTTACTTGTGTTTATGACATTTCTTGCATGTCATCTGTTTATGACAATAATTTATGACATTGATTTGGCATGTCCAGAATTTATTAATCTAAAACAAATTTTATTTACAGAATTAAAAATTTACCCCTGAATATATATACCCATTTTTTTTTTCAAAATCACCATAATAACAAAATCACACATTTCACTATATATTGCATATTTATAAAATAAAAACCAATCCAACTCAACATCTGTCAAATCCACTACATAAAAATATTAAACGGTTACAAAATATTGACGCGCATTGTATTTTTCGACTTAAAAACAGTTTCGATATGTCACCTGAAAATAAGTGTCGCGGCATAACTTGACCATTCTTCGCGAATGCCATCCATATCCTCTAACATGAGATCAATGCAGTGAGCTGCACATGGTGTCCAATACAAATACCTTCTTGAAGCTTCCAAGTATAAAGAACCGTAGGAGGAAAAATACTGCATAAAAAGGTTGCAAATAACCGAGTAAATGTTGCATAAAACAACCCTTGAATGCTGCATAAAAAAACTCTTAAAGCAGCAGAAAACAGCCCAAGAACGATTAATAAAATAACAAAAACAGCTCTAAAACTAGTTTAAAAATCTGCATAAAAGGACTGCAATAAACAGACCTAAAAATGCTACAAAAAATAGCATAAAAATGCTACAATAAAGTGATAAATGACCGTATCATCTTACGAGCAAGTTTGTAATTGGATGAATTATCTATCACCACTTGAACCACATTCTCCTTTCATACTTCATCCACCATTTGTTTAAGCATCGCCAACAACTAATAGGACCTTTTGCCTTGGATTTTTTGGCGCATGTGCTTGGCTCAAACCACTTGACTCCTCACCTTTGTTAGAAAGCATTGTTCATTTTCCTCTTCACCATCCAAATCATAATCAACCATGGGGTCATGTTATTGTTTACCCTTAGCGTTTTTCAACATAAAGTCTTTCATCTCTTGGCGTACATGTTCTGGACACTTACCACATGCTAAAACGTTTCTAAACCCACCAATTAAGTGTTGCTTCGGCCGGTATACCCCACTGGTTGATCACTATAGGGAACAGGTTTATTAGCGGTGACCAAAGTCGCCGCAAATGCTCCCCTTTAGCGGAGACTCGCTCTTTAGCGGCGACAGTTGCCACCAAAGCTCCCTTCGGCAAAAAAAACGTCGCTAATAACACGTGTGGCCGCTAACTGGTCGCCGGTAAAGCCTATTTTCCACGTGGCATTAATTATTTATTTATTTTTTCCACGTGGCATGACACGTGGAAAAACCTGTGCAGTCTGGGCTTGAGTTTTAGCGGCAACAAGTCGCCGCTAAAGGTCTTTTTTTTTCCTCGCTTTCCTAATCAGCTTTAATACCCTTTGTCCACAAACGCACAATCAAGCAAAATAACAAGAAAACTAATTAACCAAGCATACCAACATTTATATATACATTATACACCTTAAAACATTGGTCTAAACATACCAACAAAACTAAGCAAACATGCCAAGATTTACAATCAAGCATAAACATTATAAATTGTATCATTCTTACAAAACGCCGAAACATCTTTGTCTTCATCTTCATCATCATCGCTACTATTGCCGCTACCGCCTTGATTTCCAAAGTTTGCAAGATTTTGTGACTGGTAGAATTGACTAAACATTTGGAACATTTGCGCTTGGAGTTGAGGATTGGTCATCATCGCATCAATTTTCCTACAGGATCCTCTACCTATATATATATATATACCAAATGGGTCAACTATCAACATTAAAACTACCAATATATATCAAACGGGTCAAATATTAACGTTTAAACTACAAATATATACGAAATGGGTCAAATATCCTATTTACTAAACATATTTATACCAAATGTGTCAACTATCAACAAATAAACTACAAATATATACCAAATGGGTTAAATATCCTTACGAAAAAAACTTATACCAAACGGGTCAAATATTAACATTTAGCAAACATACATACACAAATGGGTCAAACTGCGAACATATACCAAATGGGTTAACTATCAAATTAAATTTACCAATATATATCAAACGGGTCAAATATTAACGTTTAAACTACAAATATGTACCAAATGGGTCAAATATCCTATTCACTAAACATATTTATACCAAATGAGTTAACTATCAACAAATAAACTACAAATATATACCAAATGGGCAAATTTCCTACTTACAAAACATATTTATACCAAACGGATCAGGTGCAATATTTTGAAAATCATTCGAATCTTGCTTAATTTAAACAAAAATATCAACGATTTAATGCATTTAGACCTTACGATCAAGAAGCATCCTCAACTACCACTAGATTAGGAACCTTCAGCCTGAGATCGTCTCCGTATAGCACGGGGTATTCATAGTATGATCCTCAATACTATGTGTGACATCTAACAATTTTCCAGGACAATATCCTTACACTTAACTGGACTCACAATTTTTCAATTCGTGCATTACACATTATTACGTCAACTATGTCATCCCAGGTCTAGCAAAGCCCAAACAATTTTGGGAATTCAATACATTTTTCAACAATGACCATTACGCATGCAACACCCGATTATCCCGAAACACTTCGCAATGAACAATCATGTCAATGACACGCTCAACAGAGTGCAACAAAATGTCCAATTATTACGTACAATCAAAACAAGACTACACGTAACAATATCCAAGTAAAAGATCATATAAGAACACAAACGTTTATAAAGCTATTTTTATAAATATCCGACGTATTATTTAATGGAGCTTGTTGTGTATCCAATTCTTTCATAAACACATATGCATACATGGGTTTTATACATAATATATAGTATACATACATATGTGTATGTATGAGTATGTATGTATTTATTTGTTTATAAAACTATAAACATATGTATGTGCATAGATATTTTCATAAAACCTAGGGATCCAAACTAAATTTTTATTATACAAATACATATATGTATCTTTAACAACAAAAAACAAAACTCTACATATATATGCATGTATGCGATTATATATGTGTATGGTCATCGATAAATTTGAACTTTCCCTCCTGGAAGCCAATTTTACATAACCACTCAGTCAGTCAAAATAGTGTAAATATTCCTTTATATGCGTATCCCTTATCCTCATTCATGACAAAAGTATCCCCAAATTATGCAAACACACCTTATCCTCAGTCACGACAAAAGTATCCCCAAATTATGCAAACACACATTAAGACACAAAAATTTGGGTGAACAACTTGCATGGTAAATATTTAAGTATAAAGACTTAAGTTGTCCTTTAAATTCTAGGGCACTTTAGGTCGGACTCTAGTTTCAATCGGACTTTTAATTTGCTAGCTTACTTGCATGGACACAAGGTGAGTTTCACAACCCCTTTTTACTATTTTACAATTTAGGGGGAAAACATGCATTTGCATGTATACATTTATAGTTTACATTTACATGTATACCTCTATCAGTTTACATATACAAGTTTACAGCTTTCCATTTTCATTTAGAAGTTTACTATTATCAGTATTACATTTACATGTTTATATTACAAGTACATATACATGTTACATTTAAAACGTTCACATTTACGAGCTTAGTATGAAAATTATATGATCATTATGTGCGCATGAGACGAGCATAGGACTGGGAGTCCTGGTACAGTACACATTGCGCAAGGAAGTCCTCGTGTCATTTAATTACTCAAACCATTAGCTATGGACTTAGTCGTGGAACACTTGAATAGTACTCTTGGGCTAACACCTGCACTCTTGGTTAGTCTCACTAACCTGATTGCATGTATCAAGATAGTGCATGTTATTCCTGAACATTCATACATTGTCTTTAGGGTACAATGGGCGAGGCGCAACACGTTTAGGTTTGGTTATAGGCTCATGTTGACACATACATCATTGCCCTAGCTAGGCACTGATTCATTCTGGTTTACCGGTAACCAAAAACCTGATCATTCAGAATTCATAGGCTTGTGTACATTTTCCCGAACATTAAGAAGTAATACAATGCTTCTCAAATAGTTTTCATGCTATATTCCAAGGGAATATTTTTATAAGTTTTACAATAATATTCCAAAGGAATGATTTACAAGTTTTGAAAATGTCCTAAAGGGATACTGATGTATCACATAATTAACATATAAAACATGCATAAACAGACCCATAATATGTTAGAATTAGACTTAAAATATTAATTTTAAGTACTTAATTCATTCCTATTTGTGTTTATCAGGAAACTAGAGCTCCAAGCCGGAAACAAGAGATTTTCAGGCAAAAACAAGCAAAACCTGGAGATTCCTGAGGATACGGGACTTGCAGCATGTTCCCTGTATTGAAGGCCCTTCCGGGACATAAACGGTGATAAAAAAAGGCTCGAGACATATTCAGCACGCCCACACACACTTGCATGGAGGCCCTGCACACTAGAAGACAAAGCAGCAAGCTTGGGGAACAATAAATCTAAGGAAAGATCTTATGCACGCCCGTGCTCCTACCTTTGGCACGCCCGTGCTCAGACATAAAGGACAGACAAGACAGAACTGCAGGAAACAGAACGTACGAGATGCTGGAGCACGCCCATGCCGCCTTTGGCACACCCGTGCTTTCCCTGAAAGGTCTATAAATAGCAAGCTAACCCCCACCATTTGGACATCCCATTTCATTCTTTCTTATGCCTTCTTTGGTCGAGTTCCAAGAGTCTTACACGGTAAGCAATCCGCATATGTTACACATGGACTTGTTATAATTAGTACATCACATCCTATGTAAGCAAAGCTTCAGCTCATGCTTGTGTCTCTTATTTTATTTGGTAAAACCCCTTCCTTGATAATTTATTCAATGTTAGTTTTTTACCTTCATTCGTTAAGTTTTAATAAGCTTTGTGGGATTACACTTTGGTATGATCACAAAGACTTTCTAGCACCCTTTGATTTTAAGCATTAGCTTGGGATGATTACCCCATCCTGATTTCGATGTTCGAGTTACCTTTGTGTATTGATTGTTCAGTATCGCGAACAATGCACATTTACCATTTTGTTTATTGCTTCCGTATGCAATTACCACTCTTTGGGTGATAATTGCATACTAATGCACCTACTATGATTTCGAGCGTGTACCTGTTTGATACTTGCCCGCGGGTTTCCCTTTTGTTATCGATCCATTGGTCTGAATCATTTCTTGACTTGGTCATTAGTGAGCATGCTATCAGCCGTGCTCTTAAGCCCTCTACCACCTCGTTTGGTGAATCATTCGATCCTATCTCGATCAAAAAAAATGTTCTCATCCCTAACACATTTACAATTCCAATTGGTTAGTAACATGACATGTCGATATTAGTATGCATCATTACAGTAATAATGTTAGAATTCTTGTTACACAAGAATTTCGTTGCCCGAATAAATCTTTGGATTGGCTTCATGCCACCCTACCATTTCCTTACCAAGATGTTGTGATAGCATGTATCTACACGATATCGCTATTGATCATATATAACAATCCCCGATCAAACTGGATTGTTATTGTAAATATTACTTACCGGATTCCTCGATCAAGCCCCAAACCGAACACCCTTCAACACTTGAGAGCACAGTTTGAGTCCAAGTATCCTTCTCGACACTCGGATCCCTCAAACACCAATGGCTCTGATACCACTTGTAAGACCCTAACCCGTAAACCTGTGATTTGCGTTTAAACTTTCGAGTTTAGGCCTTAATTAAAAATCATTCCCGATTAAAACTTTGGTAAATTATGAAAACCCAACTTAATGAATCCCATACACGTTTGGTTCCAATAAATTTTACATCATTACTACAAAAAAATGAATGTATTAAAGTTTTTGTTTTAAACGGGAAATTCTATTGCGGAAGCTTTTGAGTGTTTGGGTGTGTCAACTATCAACAAACAAACTACAAATATATACCAAATGGGTTAAATATCCTTACGAAAAATACTTATACCAAACGGGTCAAATATTAACATTTAGCAAACATACATACACCAAATGGGTCAAACAGTGAAGATATACCAAATGGGTTAACTATCAAAATTAAATTTACAAATATATATCAAACGGGTCAAATATTAACGTTTAAATTACAAATATGTACCAAATGGGTCAAATATCCTATTTACTAAACATAATGGTTAGTGGGATTACCAATAACGCATTTACTACAGAAGAAGTGTCGTTACCCATCAATATGGAACGATCCAGACCAAACAGCAAAAATTTTTTTTCACCAAATTGACTCAGAATGTCTGAACGGCCGTTCACCCAAAGTGAACGGTCATTCACTGGGTCACGAACAACAACAAGTTGATCAGAAGGCCTGAACGGTCGTTCACTTGGCCAAAGCTCTTTTTGACAATTCTAAAAGCATAAGAATCATATTGTCATCCCATTGGGAACTTATTTAACTGAAAACATAATCCGGTTTGTCTCATTATGACCCGGTTTAGGATATAACCATTAGTAAAACTTTAAAATTTCTAAAATGCCCTTGCAGGCAACAAATCCCATTTAGCCGCCCGTAGACGACACTACTTGCTTTAATCCCAATGTTTTTAACCCATTAACTTGTTCGAAAGGTTGTAAGCCCTTACGTACTTAGTTTTCCATCAATTCCAATATTTCCTCGCTATTAGTCATTGTTAGGCGCATTCGCCCAAGGCATTTATTTAACTACTGACTTACCAGATAGCATTGTTCCGTTCCAAACCTGATAACTCTTGTCCATAATACTTGGAATCATGTGCCCCATTCCTAAATGCTCACCTGTGGATGACTTCCTCGACACACATTAGAATTTGGGATCCGAATGGTGACACATCACCATCTGACCCATTTGTATATTTTGAAACTCAATGCTTTATATACAAGCGTTAAGTACCGAGTCCCAATGGTGACAACACCGCCACTTGACCCGTTCATGAGTTGGACACTTCGGATGCAACACTAACTTTGTTACTTACCATACACTATTTCTATTCTAGTCTAACATGAATGCACCCACTTATGGTGTTTTGCCTTATTTCCATATATCGACTCTTTAATCGTCATAATCAAGTTATAGCCTAACTTTTCAAGATTTACCACGTTTAATATATTTAATTTCTTGGGTGCACATGTCGCCTCATTGATTGTCATAAGGTAGTTTATACATAAATTCATATGTTTGGACCCGCTTAGCGGTTTTCACCACGGGGGTCCTACCTTCCTCCCATAACTAAGTCTAAACGATTAACACGCAATGCATAAGTCGTGATAGTTAGTATAATAACGTAAGCAACACTTACATTGCATCCTTGCGAGCTTCATGCTTGTACTTGTATTTGTTCGACCCGTTCCTCTCCAAGCTCCTACCTAAGCTTGTCAGAATCAAACTACCACATTGTATCCACAAGATGATTAGATTAGTCAACCATTAGCATGACTATCACACCTTTTGAATTCACACACACTTCTTCATCAAAGCATGTTATATAATAAACAACTAGTTTTTGTTTCATGAATATTTCCATTGACTAACCGTTTGACCAGTTAGTGAAGTTACATATAAAAACTAGGTAATAAATGGTTTTGAACGCTTTAAGTATAACACATAAGGTGCTCTTTGTTCCTAAGAATCAACACTTTATGCCCAAAGCAAGTATGTATATGATCTTATGCCCCTTTTTGATTAATAACACAATTAATAATGTGCAGGGATTTTCTATACAGCTGTTGTATTTGACCCTTTTAACCCATTTAAAATCCAAACTAGTTGAACATGTTCAAAGATGGATTGTGCTTCGTTCGACTTCCCTAGCTTTCAATTTTGACGCCTATTTCATGATTATTACACCTAGGTGCTTAGTTGTGCGTTCATGGCATATGACACCATAAGATTCATAGATGTTCATGTTAATGCATCACTAGCAATCACACAAGATTAACAAGTCTCACACAATTGTTTCTCTTTCAAGCATTTCATCAAACACCTTATATGCTTAAGTTTCCCAAACTAAGATCATGACTAATTATTATTCTACCATTACCAATCATCAATTAACCACAATTTGGTTACTAATAAGAACCAACATCATCATCTAGTGCAACTAAGCAAGTGCAATTAAACAAATCAACTCTAAACCATTAAGGATGATCAAACATTACACATTACTCCTTAATTTCATGAACTAAACCTAATTGAGCCAAAACACACTTTATGTTAAGTATGAACATAATCAATTACACATATAAAATGTGATTCATAACCAAATTAGACATGATTGAGGCTCCCTAAAGCTAGAGAAACCCCTAACAACAAGAAATCTCACGTTTTATCAAACCCAAGATTTTCATCAAAATAATAAAACGAATTATAACATCAAATTCTACCAAAAAAAGGTACCTTGATGTTTATTAGGCCTTAGATGACCCGTTTCTTGCTAGAGCATGGAAAAGCCCTTGATTTGGCTTAGATTCAACATGATTTGAGTGTTTAGGGCTTGAAGTGGAAGGAGAATGTTTTCTCCTGCCAAATACGCGACACAAACACACATATGTGTGTGTTTTTATGATTTTATTTTTATTTATAAAACCCACTTTATCATATTGACAACTATGGTCCCTCAAGTTTAGTCTCGGGTTTGTTGTTATTCGGTGGTTAAAAACATCCACCATTTAACTCGCTTTGTTTTTTTATCAATTACGCCTAATGGCGTATTTAGACTAAACGAAATTTTGGGGTGTTACACCCGTCCCCAACGTCCTTTGCAAAACGTTCAAGTCGCAAGCGTCCAGGATGAGCCAAAACAATCCAGGGACAAGCCCCACTCCCGATAGCCTGAGTGACCCTACTTAACGATTAATGAACCTAAATGACCATCAATGACAATAATTAACATTACTTGGGCATCAATAAGGGGGGACATGGCGCCTACCGATTTGGTCACGGGTACCCCACTACCAGCACGGTAACACCGCCGCCACCCATGCTGGTAGTGATCTCGTGAACCAAATTCGGGTTCTATCTAACATATGTGAACCCGTGAATTGAATAAAATATTATTTCTTTCCATACCACCGACAACATGATCGACCTTTTTGGCTTTTTCCGGACCTTGTTGTTTTTGTAACTAACATGAAGGCGGAGGTGGAGTGGTTGGGGTGGTCGGAGTTGTCTCTGGCGACGAAAATTGACTTTTCCGGCGACGGAAAAGAAGAGGTGGGCGAGACACAAGAGTTCAGGTTGATTTTCCGGTTGCTGTTTTTGATTTGAGTTTTGTTTGTGATGAGGTAAATATAGATATATTAAAATTGATGTATGTATAATCAGACAAAGTCATACGTGTATTCTTACGGAATGAACTTAACTTTATTTTTTTTTATTATCACTAATGACTACTTTTGTAGTTGTTTTATTTATACTAAAAAAATTTAAATATTTATATTATTCATTTAAACGGAAAATAAATAAACGAATCAGTGGAGTGCTGCTCCAAAATAGTGTTTCACTGAAGTGAATTAGTGAAGTGATGTTGCAGTCTAGTGTTGGGAATCATGGTATCGTATACACAGCGGAAGCGGTTTATATATTTAACGAAAACGGATTATATATACAGTATATATAATAGCCGATTTATATATATAAATTGTTAGTTAATTTTATTAATCCGATTAATAAAATATTCCCAATCAGGATCTCAGTTAAATGCGTAAAAACAAATAAATAATAAACAGCCATAGGGGGTTTAGTAATCAACCTTTGACGACTACACCGGAATTGCAACACGCGGGTTACAACGAATCCTCGCTAGTAGGAAGTTCACACCGAGCACTAACCAACCGGGAAGCAAGAGGAAGGAGGCGGCTTGTGGTGGTTGTTGGCCGAACCAAAAGAAAAAAGAGGCGGCGGCCTTTTCTTCTTGGGTGGTGGCCGCTAATCACAACAGGGAGGCAAGGGATTAGTTGTTTTGATAAAAAGGTGTGATTAGGATTTACTCCTTAACCCTCCTTTTATAAGAGAACAACTTGCAATAAACCCCTTGCTAAATATCTTAATACTCCTTAATATTAATCTTATTAATATTAAGTCCCTCAAGACTAAAACAATTATTATTTCATAAATAATAATTCACCAACGCGTGAAGTTATCTGATTCGTGTACCAACGTGTAACTCTTCGGATCGTACCGGGTCGGGTTACGTTGATCTCGACTTTTAATTAAATCGGACATACCATATGTCCAACATCTAGGATTGGTGAAAATTAGTAAAATGAAAAAACCTTATGGGTAGTGCCGCTCTCCCCTAACATAGTATCATTATCACTAACCTAATTCATTATCAATAATCACTCAAATATTTGTATCGAGAGTTAAAAAGTTCTAACTCCAGTTAGTTAAACGATAATTGTACTTAACCATTTTAATAATGCAACCTTTAGTTGCAATTAAATTTTGTCAATTCAATCTTTCAAAAAAAGGCTGCAGTTTTTTAATAGGGTTGCAAATTCAATAAAACTTTATAGCTTTTTATGTAAAAGGTTGTATTAGGCCTATTTTCTAGTAATGATACATGTTAATCTTTCCACTTTAACTCTGCTAATATACATAAATAGAACCGCAAGAGTACTCTAACTGGCCGGCGACTTAGAGTTAAATGTGACACATCTACCACTATGTGGTGGTCGATGCACGGAATATTACATATTTTTTTCTTCTTTTGCAAAAATTTCTGACATGCGCTATATACAAAAGATAATCCTTTACAAAAACTTGTACAAAAATATAACTGAAATTCATATTGCATGAACTAAACACTTCATCAATAAATTCATTTAACCTCTAATAATCTAGACATTCATTGCATTGGATATAACGATAATTTAGATGGGGAAGAAGAGAAATTTTTGGACGATGTTGTTTCAAAACCCATGATGATTCTGTTGGTTCAGGCCCCAATTTTACTCACACTCTAACTCACAAGTTGTATGTATATGTTTGTAACTTGCAAAGGATGTGCAAAAGTGGGTACTTCATTAACATAACCAAGCCTTAAATAGGCACACAATGAAAAGCAAAAGACATAAACAAACTTACTTTATACAAAAGCAAACACCAAACCCTAAAAGCCTCCTTAAACATGAACAAAGCAAACACATTATTACTTGACCCACATGCTTCCACTCATCTTTGACCCAACTCATCAAGATTATTCCAACAGATTCAATATTAAGGGATGCTGCTTGATGATTCGTATTGGCAAATGGAAGAATAATCGGATAGTCCTTGAGGTGCCAAATAAGATGCCACCGGCATCTTTGAGGGAAGTAAAGGCACGGAAGCTTCAGAGGTCAGTACTTTAATGACTTGTCTTATTGATGGGCGAAGTTCTGAGTCAGGGTGCACACACCATAACCCAACGATCATTAGACGTTTCATTTCTTCTTCCTCAAAGTCTGACCCTAGACGCGGATCAACTGCTTCTAAAAGAGTTCTAGTTCCATACAAACCCCAAACCCATTCTAATAAGCGTATTTGCTTTTCTTCATCCTTGTTCTCTATGGGTTTTCGCCCACAAGCTACTTCCAACGCAACAACTCCGAAACTAAAGACATCTGATTCCTTGGTTGCTTTACTGGTGACTAAGCATTCAGGGGCCATATAACCTAAGGTTCCAGCTAATATCGTTGTTTGCGCGCCTTTATCATGGTCAACCAACTTAGCTAGCCCAAAATCACCAAGCTTCGCATTGAAATTTGAGTCCAACATCACATTACTCGATTTGATATCTCTATGTAGAACACATTGCTCCCATTCTTCATGTAAATATAGTAAAGCAGAAGCCAGATCATTGACAATTTTATACCGTTTATTCCATGTCAACAAACTCTTATCCCTAAACAGATGTAAATCTAAGCTTCCGTTTTCCATAAATTCATAAACAAGCATGAGTTCTCCTTTGTCATGGCACCAACCGGTGAGTTGCACCAAATTTTTGTGCCTCAATCGGCTAATGATCCTTACCTCTGAAGCATACTCTTTGAGTCCTTGTTTTGAAGTCTTCGACACCCTTTTCACAGCAACATTCATGCTTAAATCTTTAAGAAAACCTTTATAAACTCCTCCAAAACCACCTTCTCCAAGCTTCTCTGTCTCTGCGAAGTTATTAGTTGATCGAACTAACTCACGGTAAGAAAATCTTCTAGGCATAGAACCCCCCATTTCAAGCTCATTTTCGAGCTCCAAAGCATGTCCATGTTCCTGGCTGTGTTTCTTCTTCCTTCGCCATAAAAAATAAGCGAGCACAACCAGAAAAGTAACTAAAACCAATGTTCCAGCTATTACCACCACCTTACGCATTGTATTATTTTTCGCCTTCACTACATTCGGACTGGTGGTTGGTGTATATTCAACAACTTTTGATTTAGTACTATTGAAAGTCCAAGATCGGATAATATTTTTTTGATACGATCTCCTGTGGAAGCTGAAAACCCAAAAATAACCCATTCGGGCAACACTTTCCTTAAATCAATGTTGTAATAAAGTCCGGTCTCCCATTCGGGCAAATTATTTTTTAAAAGTGGTGAAGGAAACACTAAGATTTTTAGAATCCCCGTGATAATTAATCAAAGCTCTACACTCTTTACCATTCGTTAAATTGGTAAACCACTTCCGAGCAACAACAGATTTTATAGAGTGAATATTGATGCCTACATGATCATTTACGGGTTCATAATTATTATCAGGATCTTTTGGATCCCATGGGTTCAAACCAAAAGTATCGAACTCCACAGCTACAAATGGATGTATACTGGTGTTGGATTCAGCATTGAACGGAAGCCCAATGGATCCTCCCTTAATTATCGCTGAATTATTCTGAGCAAGGAAGAATGTGAGACCATCACCATAAGAAGATTCCACGTACGAACCAATAATAAATGTGAAACTGGTAGAGAAGCTGGCTAGATTCGAGTCATTGTCCCAAAGATGAAGGAGTTTGTTGTACGTCGCTCGACCTGCTAACCATTCCGAACTACTATGAGTACTCCAATTATAGGTAACTTGGATTCCATCATCAGATGTATAAGCTGCATCACCAGATAATATTATATCCTTGGAATTGTTTTGATGCAGATTTGGCATGTTGAAATTAATTGAATCTGCAAAAGGGATTAAAGCAAGAAAGAAGAATGTTAAGATAGACATGAGTCTAGATTTTATCTTGCTAAAATAATTGTGAGCTTCTTGCTAGAATGAAGCATGTTAATTTTTCTTAACAAACACCATGAATATATAGTGGCACCTAGATTTATCTTGTTATCCACGTTAAAAGAGGACACAGTAAAGTGGAAGTCTATTTTTGCGTTTTCTTTACTTTATTTTTTCCTTGGGATCGAGTCAAATTCTATATAAAAAGTCATGAAAAGACTTTAGCGGTCAACCTGTACCGTTCATGCTTTTTTTTAACGATCAACTATAAATATCATTTGAATTGTCAGTGAGCTAGCACAGGACAAAATGGCTGCTTACTGGGTAGCCCAAGTCCACCAAGCCATCAATTTGGGGAAAACCCCGCCACCCGAAGGCGCAATGCGGTAAAACCCCTCTGGATCAAATTAGAACTTGAGACTAAATGGCCTCAAGCTCTTATCTTCATTTCCTTGTACCCACTCCACCAAATTATGGGTGGCTTGTACCTTTCATGCTAATGAAATTTTGTGGTATATTTCTGAATAAGCAACAACCATCAACACTCTAATAATCCGAATTGAGACTTAAATAACGAATAAATAACAATTAAAAGTTTAAAATCTATGTTGGAACTGGAAAAAAATATTCCAAAACGAAACAAATTTGGATTTCTCATTTGGAATCAGGTTGGCAACTATTTTTAATTCGATTTTATATTTCAATTTTTCCAGATGAGTTGTAATTCTGATTTTAGCACCCGACGATCCCAATTTTCAAACTCGAATCAGCTTTTTTTTAACAGCTCAAATCAGTTTTTCTATGTCTAATTTAAATTAGATTCTAAGACTATGTGCTCTGAAATAACAACACAACCAAATCCGTAGCAAAAGTGTCCAGTCAAGGTGAGCATGTCAGGAGTTTGGAATATCATCTTTAAAGTTGAAAAGGAGTTGGACGAGATGAATATCTGTGTTAGCGAATTAATCAAAGGCAGTGTTGGTAATGGGTTACCAATTAGATTTTGGATGGACAGTTGGTTGGGGGGACAAACCATTGATGTACAAGTTTCCAGCTTTGTTTACGTTGGAGGGTGAAAAATTCTGCACAGTGGCCGAAAGAATTGGGTGCAACATTGTATATGGTTCAGATGGAAGCGCGACCCATTGTTACCAAACGAGCTAAAGGAACTGCAGGACTGCAGAGTATTAATTTAAGACATTAGATGTATAGAACAAGCGGACAAATGGTCATGGGCTTTAGAACCAAGTGGATGCTTCTAGACAGCTTCGTTTAAAAGGCTACTGTCGGCATCGGCTGCACCTTTTTATCCCAAAGAAAGCGAATCTGTTGGCTTGGAGGGAGGTAATTACAATAGTTACTCAAATATACACACATGTATTCATTTAAGAGGCAGAACAAGCAAGAATCCCAACCATAGATGGACTTGTTCGGAGAAACATCATCAACACCTCTGCGGAGTATAGGATTCACGGAGAAACAACTGAATCTGTAGACCCATCTCTTTGCCAACTGCTTTGTTGCTGCAAATATGTGGAACAAAATCAGTGAGTGGTGCCGAATCCCTCCTATTTCGTATTCTAATTCAGGGACTTTTTGGGGGTTCACAAGTACAGTCAAATGGGTCAATTGAAGAAACAAGCCGTACACAGTCATAACCTCACTTGTTTGCGTTATATGTGTTGGTGGTGAAATTCTAAGGATAAAATATACTTGCATTTTTATTGTACATCTTCAGGATACTAAAGATGATGTTTAGTTCAGGATATAACTATGTATTGTCTTGTCTGTACATCCTGAGGATGCGCTAACAGTTTACCTTATTTTTATTTAAATGCAGGTATTAATTGGACGTGTATAATAATTGACTAAGTCTTGCATGATTCTCGGGGACACAGTTGATGACGTTTGGAGCTCGTGTGAACGTGGAGGACATGTAAACGGCTAATAGACTTAGTTGATGATATCCCAGATATTTCGGGTCGATGGAAGTTGTAATCTCTTACTATAAATACGGGTGTGAGGAACGATCATAGGACACTTCATCTGCTATTCTTTTACTCTCTTGCTACTGCCACACACTTACACAACAATTATTGTAACCTTAGTCGATCGTTCCCCACATTTCCAAAGTTGTATCATTCACATTTCTACTTAATAATAATAAAAAAGGCAGGGGCATTAGTCTTCTCCCGAAGTTTTGTGCCCGCGATCTACATTGATCAACGGCTTTCCTCGTACATCGAGTGTTCTTATGTTGTTTTATTTCATTTTCATTAGTATAATCAAACATTTCCATCACTATTCCATCCTAAGGATACAACTGTCCGTTTTATGTTATTTGCTTTGATATCCTAATCATAGATGTAAAATTTACTCTTTTGCAACCTAAACATAATAATCCTCGAAATATAACAGATTTTATACTTAACAAACATCTTTAGCACACTACCTCACATTTCTAATTTAGAATACAAAGTTAATCCATTGTTGTTAATTTCTGGCCAAAATAATTTAGCGCCCACCTTTGGGTAAGTGGTGCATGCCAAAGGCATAGTAACATCCTATTGGCCTACAATGAAGAATGATGCTATGCTATACTCTCAAAAATATGATGCATGCCAAAGGCATAGTAACATCATACACCAGCGAGCTGAACCATTATATCCTATTGTCTCTCCATGGCCTTTTATGAAATGAGGGATGGATATAGTGGGAAAATTACCTAGAGCTCCTAGTGGAAAAGTGTTTATGTTGGCCATGACTGACTACTTCTCCAAATGGATAGAGGCTGAAGCTTTTGTACAAGTCAGAGATAAAGAAGTGGTATCCTTCATCAAGAAGAACATCTTAACAAGATTTGGTGTTCCAGTGGAGATCATTTATGATAATGGAAGCCAATTTGTTAGTAAGAGGACAACCAACTTTTTTGCAAGCTGGGGGATCAAGATGATAACATCAACACCTGTCCATCCTCAGGCTAATGGACAAGCAGAATCCTCAAACAAGATCATTTTCAACAATCTAAAGAAGAAGTTAGGTCAGAACAGGGGAAGATACGTAGAAGAACTTCCATCTGTGATATCGGCTGATCGAACTACCTCCAAGAATGCAACTGGCCAGACACCAGTCTCTTTAGTATTTGGTACAGAGGCTATGATCCCAACAGAGATGGTTATGCCCACAGTAAGGAAACATCTTCAGGATACAACTACAAACTCAGAGTCTCTATTGACAGATCTTAAAGCGGTCGAGGAGCTTAGGGATGCTGCTAAGCTAAGGATGGCTGCATATCATATCAACAAAGGATAGCTAAAGCATATAACAAGAACATAAGAATTCGAAGAGTTCTTGTAGGAGATTTGGTACTAAGAAAATCTTTCCAGAATACGACCAAGCCAAGTGATGGCAAGTTAGCACCCAAATAGGAAGGACCATATTTAATTGATTCTGAGGCTGGTAAAGGAGCATATTGGCTCCCCACCCTGGAAGGAGAAATCCTACAAAGATCCTGGAATGGCATTCATCTAAAATATTATCATATGTGAGGTACAAATTATTTTGTTTACTTTATATTATTTGATTTCAGTAATTGCAATTATAGTCCAACTAAACTTGGTTTGGAAAATAGTCTATCCTGAGATTCTTTAAGAATCATCCTGAAGATGAATCATTGAAGACTAGAGGGTTGGCCACCATCTCCTACGTTAAGGTATCTAATACCTTCATAAGTTTAAAGGTTTTCACCTTTCTCTCTAATTGGGTTTATACACCCCGCCTATAGTGCACGTTATACATGTATATCTTCAGGATGGTGGACCAGTGCACGCTATAGTGGCTGAATATTTCATCATCTTCGGGATATACATTGAATCCTCCAGGTTTAGGCATTTTTCAATGTCTCTTTCGTATTTGGCCCAGTCACCAGTAGGCCTTATCGACAGTTATCTTCAGGCTGTAACGCCAATATAAAAACAGGCCTTGTCGCCAGTTGGGTTCATCCCCAGAATATCACATTTCTTTGTTTATTTTTCACAGGTTAAAATCACACTAAGCCACTCACACTCTTGAGTAAGTTTTTTTATTTAATCTTAAAAGTTAGAAATATTACAAGTTTGTCAACACTAAAGAAAGTCTATTCTAAGGATAGAACGGTAACATAGAACTGGGGACATCCTGAAGATAACAAGGATTTGGCACTCGGGACATCCTTAAGGTGATTAAATTTGTTTCAAGGCTATGGTATGGTTTAATTGTTTAACAGGTTATTTTGTAGATTGTTTGCTGACTCAACTAGACTTCAATGTATACCTCTATAAATTTTCTTTTCTATCCTATTGTTTGTGTGTTTGTCATGATTATAATAGGGATAACAGAGGAAATAGCAAAGGATGTAAAGCCAAAATATTGCCATTTTATTTATTGAGAAGTATGTTAACCCTTAGCTTCATCAAAAACTAGGACCCATCCACCAGGGGTCAACAATTTTAGGCCAGAAAACTCAGGATCCCTCCACCCAACCTTCTAGTTATTTGAGTACAAACCAAAAAAGGAAATTGTTTGGAATTGTTCACAAGCTACCAACCATAAAACTACCACATAATATCCTAAAAAAGTGGGCTCAGGCCTAGGCATGCTTCTGCCTCCTTGGCTATCTCCAAGACAGTCTGATAAGGCTCCACTGCTGCTTCCTTATCAGAAGGACCTTCACTTTGTTGAGCAGGAGCATACACCACTTCTTTGCTGCCCAAGCTCACAATCTTTGTTGGCCATCCCTAAACATCGCACTCGTCACGGTTGAAGTTGGGATCATTGGCTTGGAGGGCTATCTTCACCATGGATTGGTTCACAGAAATGGTGGCAGAATTGATCATCGCTTACCTGTACTCCTCTAGCTCCTTCTCATGTTCCTCAGCAAGCAGCTTTTTCACCTCAGCCTCCATCTTGGACATCTTTATCTTCAAGATGTTTCCCTATAGCAACGGAAATCCTCCTTGTATCCTCAAAGGCTGTAGTGGTCTCCAAGAGTTAGGCCGGCATCTCATCTAGAGATTTGAGCACATGCTCGTGACCCTGAAACAAAAAGAAGAACAAGTAAGTTTTCTAAAAACTATTTTAAATAAATTATTGACATCCTCGGGTATAACTATACCTGGAGATAGAAGTGAGAGATCTTGGCTAAGGCATCCTGAGGGGTGAGACCCTCAAAAGGGGATGCTTCAGAGCTTGTAGCAGTTGCAGTAGTGCTCTTCCTTTTTTTTTTTTTGGAAGCATGGCCCTTAGGTTTGGGAGGGGTCTTGTCATCCTGGAGCTAGTAGGGGAGGTAACCTTGTTAGCCTTGGTGGCATCCTGGCTGTCGATATACTCAAGGTCGAAAAAGGCAACTTTTTTTGGCTGAAACAGTAGAAAAAAATATATATGTTAGTAGGTCTTTTTGATTATATCATCTTGAGGATAGAGAAAGTGACTTATCAGACATGGTTGTGGCTTGGCTTGTAGAATGACTTTCTTCAATCTTAAAGGTCTTGGCAAACAAAGGTAACTCTCTAACTTGTTTTACCTGATGTAAGAATCGTTTAGGAGAGGAGCAACTTTTACAAAATAAGTACCTAAAGACAAAGAATCTAAATGTTAGTTACATCCTCATGATACTTATAACAATTGTTTTAAATGGATTTTATCACTTTTCAACCAAAACATTAGGATACTTTTTCCATCTAGGATGGAATCCCTTAAAATAAAAAAGAACTTCGATTTCGAAGATCTTTAAGATTTTGTGACATTGTGTAGAAAATGTGGGTTCTTGTTGATTAGTTGAAGAACAAAGCGATTGGAGCCATGGGTTTTCAGCTTATAAACATAAGAGAGGTCCCCAGTTTACAAAGGAATGCCATGATTCTCAATGATCCTGTTGCAAACCATCAGGATCTTCTAGACCCCAGGCATGGCCTGTGCGTGTGCCATCCCTGTCATCTGGAAGAACTGTTGGATGAAAGAAGGGAAGCGATACTTGAGTCCAAGATGCAAGGGAATATAGAGAAAACAAACCCAAATGTTGGAAGCAAAATCAGACTTTGCATTCCGATCATAGGGTCGGAATACAACTGTATCGGGAAGGCCCCATATTTTTGCAAGGCTGTGATATCCCTGTCCATGAACGTACAGACTTCGTCCATGGGGGATTCAAGCAAGTTTTGAGTGATGAAGTTGTTGAAAGCTGTTGAACCCATAGAAGAACAGATGATTGGAAAGCCAAAACAAACTATCCTAATTGATCCATAATAATAATAATAAGTACATACACAGTTCCTTATTATTACAAGACAACCATCAGCAGTTACAAAGTACTGAAGACCAAACAACTACTGAAGAGTCAAACAGCTAAAGACCAAAGTACTGAAGACCAAACAGCTGATGAGCAAACAGCTGGTAAGCAAACCACTGATGACCAAAGTGCCGATGACCAAACAACTGATGAGCAAACAACTGTTAAGCAAACTACTGATGATATGGGCAAACAACTGATGAGCAAATGTTTGATGAAGAAACAACTGCTGAGCAGATCTGTTGGAGCCAAACAACTGTTAGGCTTCAACAGAGGTTTTAATCAACTGAAAACCATCAGAGGTTTACAAACAGGTGATGAAGATTCAACAGCAGTTTCAGCAACAGCGGTTTCATCAACAGACTTTAATAGAATAGAAGAGTAGTGCTTATGTGTCAGAACTTTATCAGTCATTGTTAGTTGGTTTAGTGCGATTAGCTTGCTGTATTTGTAATAGTTTATTATCTACTTGATCACCCTGAAGCTCTATAAATAGAACAGTTTCACAAACTGTTCTATTTATCACTTAGATCATATTCATTAAAGGATATTACTAGTGATCAGGCTGAGGGGGAGCTGTGTACTTGTACTGTTTAATCTTATAAGATTAATTGAATAATATTTAGTCTAAAACAGTGTTCCACTTGTTGTGATATTTCCGCTGCACTTTCATTCTACTTCATCCATTTCACTGTTACATTGTTTGACTATCACATCAAGCTATCCTCTGATCCTAACAATTGGTATCAGAGCTTGGTCAGTTAAATTCGATATAACAATCAATTTAACATAAAAGATCAGCTCACTATTAATGATACTCAGTTGTCCGTTGAAAGCCTGGTAAAAGTTTCTTTATTTCAAAAAATAATTTTTCAAAAACCTTGTCTTAAAATCAACCTAAATGTCTCAAGTTAATGACATGCACAACACTAGCACAACGAACAAGCCTCCTATGCTTGTCAGATCTGAATACAATATCTGGAAACGTAGGATGGGCCATGTTCTTGCCGAACAAAACACTGGGTGCTGGAAATCTGTTATCTTCGGCCCTCATGTTCCTACAGTCCCAAGTGATGAGGATCCAAAAGTTCTAGTGAAAAAGAATAATGAAAACTATTCAGAGCAAGATTTTCAAAAATTTGAGTTAGATGCTAAAGCTTTCAGTATTGTAGTAATGGCTCTACCAAATGATATCTATGCTGGACTATTACATTGTAATAGTGCAAAAGAATTGTGGGATGCTTTAAAAGAACAATTTGGAGGAACTGAGGAGGTGGTTGAAAACAATCGTGAAATTTTAAATCAACAATATGAAACATTCAGTCATGTAAAGGAGGAGTCTTAACCCAACAATTTGAGAGGTTCAGTTGCCTCATAAGTGAACTAAAACTGGTAGATCTAACATTTCCCAAATTCAACCTTAAATCATAGGTTTTTAAGATCTCTGCCTGATAAATGGGACATTATAGCAATTGTGACCAGAAACTCAGTTGGGTTCAAAGATTTAAGTTTGACCCAGCTTCATGGTAAGCTCTTGACATATGAAAGAGAGCTTAACCAGAAAAAAGAAGCTCCAGGATTCTGGAAAGGTGACTGATGACTACACCTTTGGTAGCACAACACTTTTTGGTCCAGAAGAGGCCTCTAGTAGTGGTAAGGACCAAGGATATGATCATTACATTGACATAACCTCTGGTTTCAACATGATCTTAACTCACCAAGTTATGCTTTTACAGCTAACAATGAGATCTCCTCCATTGACAACACATTCTTTGTGTACAATGACTTACAGTACTTTGACCCGTTGGACCTAGAGGAAATGGACATTATGCACCAACTGGCCCTTGTTAGCATTAGGACTAATAAGTTCTATAAGAAATCTGTTAGAAGATTTCAAGGGTTGCATGGAGGATTAAGGGTAGGGTTGGATAAATCCAAGATAAAATGCTATAAGTGTCAAAAACTTGGTCATTTTGCTAGGGAATGTAGGAGCCAAAATAGTGTTCCTATGATCTCCTATCCAAATCAAAGACCTCAACATTCTTATCAGTATTCCCAAAATACCCCTACCCCAATGTGCAAAACACTGCTCATTTTGCACAATCCTCAAACAATGTCCCTATCCACTATGTCCAAACCACTGTCCCTCAGATTCAGTATGTTCAAGCTCCTGTTGCTCAGGCATAAATGCCTCAGGCTGCACCATCTTCTGCTCCTGCAGAAACCACTCAACAGAGTCTCTTTACACAAGGCTTTGTTGACTGGAGCAGCTTACCAGATGAGCTAACAGATGAGAACTTTGCTCTAGTTGCCAAAAATCACTCTCAAAAAAGAACCTTGTAAGAGGTCTTCCACCAAAAATCTTCAAATGTGATGAACACTGCATTTCCTGTTTAAAAGGAAAGCAACATAAAGTGTCACACAAATCCATCAATGATTCCAAAACTAGTCAATGTCTCCAATTGTTGCAAATAGACTTGTTTGGCCCAGTAAGAATCATGAGCTTATCTAAGAGAAGATATTGTGTTGTTATAGTTGATGATTTTTCTAGGTTTACATGGACTTACTTTTTACACTCTAAGGATGAGATGCAGGTATCTTGATGGACTTTGTAATCAAAGTGAAAAGCAATATGACCTACAGTGAAAGTCATCAGGAGTGATAATGGAACAGAGTTTAAGAACAAAGAGTTGGATGTCTTCTGTGTGTCAAAAGGAATTGTGTGGCAGTATAGCATTCCAAGAAACACTGAACAAAATGGGGTGGTTGAAGGAAAAAACAGAACTCTTATAGAGGCTGCAAGAACCATGTTGGCAGATTCTGGCTTACCACTGTCCTTCTGGGCAGAAGCTGTAAACACTGCTTGCTATGTTCAAAAACATAGTTTTGATCAACCTAGACATCAAAGACTGCTTATGAATCCTATTTAATCTTAAACCTCTGATTTCATTTTTCAAAATCTTTGGCTGCCATGCTTTATTTTAAATCTTAAAGATTCAATTTCAAAATTTGCAGCCAAAGTAGATTGTGGTTACTTTATGGGATATTCTTCTACATCTAAGGCTTATAGAGTGTTTAACACAAAGTCTAAGATTATAGAAGTAACTCTGATTGTTAAGTTCAATGAACTTTATCATTAAAAATCCCTTACTACTCCTACAGAACTGTTTGAACTAGATAAATTTAGATTTGAAGATTTATCTTCTAAAACTAACACTGCAAGTACACCACAGTCTTCACCACAGGATTATGGGTTAGACCCTATGATTCCATCACAGAACAAAGTCTCATCTGTACTTCAAGAGGAAACAGTTGTTCAAAACAACTATCAAAACTCAACCACTGCTGAGTCAAACCACTGTTGATCAGTCTCACCTCCAAACCTCTGTTGAAAAAAGTCCATCATCAGTGGACAAAAGTCAGACTGATTTCACCTCTTACACACCAATCCTCCATCTCCATTCCAAACATCTGTTAGCACAACACAAATGCAAACAAATGTTGCAACAGATGATACACATCTGTGTCCCTCACGTCAAAATGCCATAGTTCCCTATACAAGAGACCTTATCTTTTTGAGATCCCATCCACTAGACCAAATCATTGGCAACATTGAAGCAGGAGTGCTGACAAGACAGCTGTCCTCAAATATTTGTCTTTTTGCAGGATTTCTATCCTCATTCAAACTGTCAAGAAGAGCTCCTTCAGTTTAAAAGACAACAAGTATGGGAACTTGTACCATTGCCAAAGGATGTTTGTCCTATTAGCACAAAATGGGTCTTTAAAAACAAAACTGATGAAAGGGGTATTGTTGTCAAAACAATGCTAGGCTAGTGGTTTAAGGGTTCAGACAAGAAGAAGGAATTGGACTATGATGAAACTTTTGCTCCTGTAGCAAGGTTAGAAGCCATCAGACTTTTCTTGTCCTTTGCTGTCAACCACAACATCAGGTGTATCAGATGGATATCAAATGTGCATTCCTATATGGAAAGATTCAGGAAGAGGTATATGTATGCCAACCACCTGGATTGAAGACACATTCCATCCAGATCATGTCTACAAGCTCAATAAAGCTTTGTATGGCTTGAAACAAGCACCTAGAGCTGGTATGAAACTCTCTCAACTTTCCTTCTATCAATAGGTTTTACAAGAGGTAAAATTGACAAAACTCTGTTTTTAAAATGGAAGGGAAAACACTTAATGATTGTACAAATATATGTGGATGACATTATTTTTGGATCCCACATGTAACAATATGTGTGAGGAGTTTAGAAAACTCATCACAGTTGAGTTTGAAATGAGTGCCATGGGTGAACTTCAGTGCTTTCTTGGACTACAAGTTAAACAACTACAAAATGGTACATTCATACATCTAAACAAGTATGTTCAAACTTATTAAAAAGATTTGATATGAATGACAGCAAACCATGTATTACACCCATGAGTACAAACAAAGCACTCATTGATGAAAGAGATGACCTACTAGATCAAACACAGTATAGATGCATGATTGGATCTTTACTGTATCTCACTGCATCAAGGCCAGACATCATGTTTGCCACCTGTGTTTGCGCAAGATCTCAGGCATCACTAGAAAGTCTAACCTTTATAGCTGTGAAAAGGGTATTCAGATACCTCAAAGGTGCTCCCACACTTGGTATTTGGTATCCTGCTAATGGGAATATTGAGCTTTCAGGTTATTTAGATAGTGACTTTGCTGGATGTCACACAACAAGGAAGTCCACATCAGGAGGCTGCCAATTTCTAGGGAATGCTCTCATCACCTGGCAAGGCAAAAGAAGGCAGATGTCTCAACATCTATAGCAGAAGCTGAATACATTGTTGCTGCAAGCTGTATAGCCCAACTTATGTGGCTTCAAAATCAGTTACTGGATTTTGGTGTGACCGCTTTAAAGACTCCACTCATGTTGGACAGTCAGGCAGCTGAAAACATCATTAAAAATCCAGTTTCTCATTCTACCACAAAGCACATTGACATTAGACATCCCTTTGTGCGAGACAGCTATGAAAAGGGATTGATTTCTTTGCACCATGTTCCAACAGAAGATCAGTTGCAGATGTGCTCATAAAAGCCTTGGATACATCTACATTTGAAGGTTTGATCTCAAGAATTGTATGTTAAATATGGATTAAAATAACCATAATGGTAGCAAATTTTTCAAAAAAAAAAAATCCCTCAAATAGACTTAGTTGAAAAATCTGAACAGTTGTTTCAAAACTCTGTTTAGATAAATTCAACCACTGTCAATCATCTGTTCAGATAAAACAACTGCCTTCCAAACATCTGTTGACTTAAAGTCAACCAGATGTTACAAACCTGGTTGAAAAATCTGAACATTTGTTTCAAAAAACTATGTTTAGATAAAACAACCACAAAACATCTGTTGTCTAAAGTCAAACAGATGTTTCAAACAATGTTGAAAAATCTGTTTCAAACATCTGATCTGATAAAACAACTGTTTTCCAAACATCTATTGACTATAGTCAAACAGATGTTAAAAATGTTGAAAAAATCTGCTTCAAAACATCTGATCAGATAAAACAAATGTTTTCCAAACATCTGTTGACTAAAGTCAAACAGATGTTACAAACAACTGTCACCCACCATTAACTGGCCTCAATCAGATGTTTGCCACGTATGCTCTCAAAAGCAGAGTTTGGCCACATCAGCGGTTACTTTTCCAAACCCTATATAAACCCCTGTTTTCACACAAATAGAGCTTTCACAATCTCTTCGTCTTCAACATTCTAAAAACCGCTAAATGTCAAGCATTCAAAATCATTCGTCGTCTTCCTAACCCTAATTCCATTACAATGGATCTCCAATTCAAAGCACCACACAATTATCTTCCTTATCTTGCTAAAGCAGATGACAATAGTCAATTCCATTCCATCATCGATCTCCAAAATGCTCCAAATACAAACCTGCCCTAACCTCTGATTCACTCATTTATGAGGATACACTGCAAGCCTTTTGGCTAAAAGCAGAAGTAAACTACACTGAGAAAAAGCCAACCTCCATTAATTCACAAATTGGTGAAACCAAAGTCACCATTACTCCACAAACCATATCCACTACCTTCTCACTAAATCATCTGACAGGTAGTGAAACCTTTGCTAAAACTGAAATTCACACAGAGTTCCAAGAGAGAGGCTATGAGGGCCAATTCACTGGGCTACAATGTTTAAAAAAAATTTCCCCAGAAATAAAATTCTTTTCCATACTTTATTGGTATGCCTCTCTCTAAAAACTACATCTTTTAATGAAATACCTTTAAAAGTCTAGTACTTGAGATATGCACATTTTAACAAAAACTGATTACAACTTATCCCAAGCACAATTTTTGGATTTGGTGCATAATGTGAAGGGGGTTCAGGCTGGGTCAAACAATGCTTTCTTGTTATATCCAAGACTTTTAAGTGTGATCCTACAAAGCTTTTACTGAAAAGGAATTCAAAAAGGGGAAAGTCCTTCAAATGAATAGCTTGTCTACAGAAACTTTTACAAGGATGTAGGTATAATCATGAAAAACCTGTTCAAACAAAAGTTTCAAAAACACAAGCAAAGAAGGTTAAGACAACAACTGTTGTGCAAACCTCTATTGCTGAGCCCACTGCTCCTGGTTATCATGGCACTACATCCAGTGCTGTGAAACCTACAGCAGCCACCCACTAAAAAGACCACTCTATCCACTAACCCCCCAAGAAACAACTAAAAAGGTGACTCTGGAGGATGAGATACCAGAGGATATTCATGTTGCATCACAAATGCAACAAACAACCACTGTTGATACTTCCTCTCAACAGATGGTAAAATCTCACACCAGCCAAACTCCTCATGAATCCTCTCAAAAGGATCATGTTGTAAGCCAAGGGGACACACATCATGGAGCAGATGATTCACTTAAACATCTGTTTACAAGTCCATCTCCTAGTGCTAATATTCTCATCACTCCACAACCACACACCATCAATTCCCCAACTATCATACCATTGTTTGAGGCAATTGACAAAACTCTGGCTAAAACCAGTTCCTCTCAACCACCCATCACTGAGAGTTTACCTCAACATGTGACTGGGCCAGAGAAGAGTCAATATGCCATCCCACAAACAGAGGAGGCTACACCCCTTGAGTTACATGTAACTTAAGGTGGTTTGTCAAGTGAAGCAGCCACTACTGCTGTAGAGACCATTGTCTCACAGCAGGACAGTGGTTACATTCCTAAAGACTTCCCTGCCGGCAACAACTGAGGATGCCACTATAGTGACATCTAAACCAGTTGGAAGTCCCCAGTACCAAGAAAAAGGGGCATCTGGTGGTTTCTTCAGATCTGAAGGTTTCTTCCCATCTAAAGGTGTTACATGGATTCATCTCATACCATGGATTCACCTCCTAGAACCCAACCAGATAAAACTACCACTTCTGGTAGGGACTCAGTTGATCCTATTCATAAATATATATCCTATAAGGACATAACAACACAACCCTTCTAAATTTCTACAGAGTGTCTTCTAACCCTTGTCTTATCTTTGTATAAGTAAATAAATATATTTGAAACCATATCAATGGAAGTTGTCAACAATAGTCTTAGTTTTATTTGTGATATGAAACCCGGGAAAGATATGTGGAGTATGAAGGCACGTGTTATACGAAAATGGAACAAAATTTTAAGATGGAGCTCATATTGATCGATGAGAAGGTATGGTCATGGATATGATTGTTTATGTTTTTTTTTATTTTGTTTTAGGTTAATGTTGTTATCTTTACGTTCATGTTATATACTTATATCTATAATTTGAAAAAGTTGTTGTGTTGATGTTTTTCTTTTGTTTATGATTATTCCAGGGTGATAGATTCAGGCTTCTATTAATGGTCATTTGGTTCAACAATTTGACACTAAAGTTCATGAAGATGATGTTGTTGTTCTCTCCAAATTTGGTGTTGGTGAAAACAAGGACGCATACACTGTTGTTGCGCATGTTTTTTAAAATCATTTTTTATCGTTGTACTACTGTGAAGCATAATGTCCGATGGGGAAGTGTTGAGTATGTGTTCAGGTTCATTCCATTTAAAGATATTCTGAGTGGAGAAGCAAATAAACTATTGACTGTTGGTTAGTCTATTCTGATATTTTATGTTACTGTGCTTTTTGATTGTTTAATTTGTATAGATTTTTGATATAGTTTTATTTTGTATTTTTGTTGCAGATGTTGTTGGTAGTCTTATTTGGTATGGTGATTTGGATGTGTTTGAAAAGGTTCAAAATTAAACCAACGGATGAACTTTAATCTTCATGATTTGGAGTAAGCTTTGACTTGTATTTTTTATAAATTTTGTTTGTTGTAATGTTTTCAAAACTTAATACATATAATCATTTGTGTAATAAATGGTAAAAAATTAATGAAGTGGTGTAGTAAATGTGATGAAGAATATTCTCTTAAGTTAAGGACTTGTATGTTATTTAGTGGTGTAATAAATGTTATATATGTAATGTTGAGTTTCACTTTTTTTATATGTATTTACAATCTTAAAATTATTGTTTGCATGTAGAGGTACCTTTTTAAGATGTACATGTGGAATGATTATGCAGTACTGTTTAAGAAGCTCATTTCTAATAACCTCGTAATGAGCATGTGATGGTTGTTATACAGCATGCTAAAGTTAAGAACTGGAAAGGTAACTTTGTGTTAGTTTTGCGTATTTTTAAATAATTTCTAATGTGAAACAAAGTCACTAAGTATATGTATATTGTTATATATAGAACAAATTACCGTACAAAGCGACAAGTATGGAACTCGACTGTTTCTGAATGTAGAAATTGATTAAGGAGGAGGTACAATATTTAGAACAATTTTATACAGAAAATGTATAACTTTTTTTGTCATTCTTTTGAGTCTCTTGGGTCCATTTTATGTTAATTCTTTTTACCATTTTTCAGTCTTCTTAAGAAGCAAGTTCAAGAAGCTGGTTCTACATATCAAACACTACATTCGTCTGACTCTGTTTACTCATTGCATCAAGAATTCGTTGTTTCAACTCCAAAGAAAGATATTGACGAGCTTACGACATAGAAACGGTTTCAATATTTTTTTAATAGATTTCATATTTGTTTATTTGTTTGTTACATTCAATTTGTTTTTTATATATTGATTGAAAATATTGATCAATTTATTGTTGTATTGCAGGCAATGTGTTGTGTTGTGGTTGCAAGTATAAAACTTGAGCAACAAGGGTATGGTTGGTTTTATGTTGCTTGCAGCAAATGTTTCAGAAAGGTGCAAACTAAATCACAGTACTTACAAACTTTGCGAGTGTGAATGTAAATCCATCTCAACAAAGTAAGATAAAATGTTTATTTACAATTTTTCATGTTTTATAAGATTACAGTTAACTTATTATAAGTTATTTATCTCAGGTTTAAGGTTCAAGTCTGGGTTCAGGATCAGAATGTAGTGTGTCGTTTATGTTGTTTGATAGAGATGTGTCCAGTATTGTTGGTTCATCTGCAAGTGATATAATGGAAGGACAGATGAAGCTTGCGATACTAAAGGGTTTCCCCAAGAATTATTTCGGCTGCTAGATAAGGTTTTGGCTTTCAAGATTGAACTTTTAGAATACAATCTTATCTTAAAAATGACTACCCTGTGTACACTGTTCAGAAGATATGTGATGATCCTGCAATAATTTCTGAGTTGGTTATGGCAGTGATTATGAAAATGATAATTCTGGTGAGGTATTTAATTTCTTTTGGGTTGTTTTGTTAAATTTGGTAAAAAAAGATTTTGAAGTTGAGTGTTACTTTTTTTTGGTTTGGTTTGATCACTTCTTAGGTTAGTCAGAAAGATGATCAATACAAGTGTGCTAAGCTTGATGAATTTTCTGATGATGCTTTCCAAATGTTATCAAAAGTGAGTATACATTTTTTCAAGTTCTATAAGCTATCCAACGAGTTTGTTTTTCTTCATTTCAATAGTTCAGTAGTTTTTATTTTTTTCTAGGATGTTTTTTCTATTACTACCGAGTCTCCGTCGATGAAGCTTTAAAGGATTCTGGTACAACGTCCAATGGAAAAAGGAGTATTGAAGACGCCGATATTTTAAATGTTGATGAGCTATCGTTTACTGCCAAAAGAACCCGAAGCAGATTTTCTAGGATGAAAACTTAAGTAATTATGGAGTAAAGGTTCTATGAAAATTTAGTATAAAGTTTAATTCTTGGGAATGTTTAAACTTGAACCATTTGTATGGGGTTTTAGCACGAAAATATTAATATTTTGTAAGATGGCAATTAATTTCAAGTCATAACTTTTGTACTTGAAGTTTATTACTATGAATATTATCATTAGTTTTTTGGTAATACATTTAGTCTATTGTTTTTAAATACTTATTTGAAGTAAATATTGGGCATTTAATTAGTTTTGAGATGTTTTTAACATTCATATTTTTATCAAGTACATACATATGTTCCCAACTCTGAAAGTACTCTCGAGATACAACTCTTAGCAAATCATGTGTTTATTGAAAATGTTGAAAGTAAATGTTTTTATCATAATAATTTGTTATTCAAAACTTTGCCGTTTTCATTTAATACGAAAACGTTTTAATCAAAGTTTTTTAACTTTGTTATATTTCGGAAAATATAACATATGTTCTTTTAAAAAAACATTATACTACAAACAAACAGCGATTGAATGAAATCGGTTCTTTAATTCTAAACAAACATTTATTCTCAAATCTCAATTGTAAATTAATTTTGAGTCTTCACTTTTTTGATTTGATTGATTGTTTTTCTGGTAAGATTGGTTACTGAGGAACCACGTTTCTTTTGAGTCTTCTGCTTAGGAGTTGCTGTTCTTCAGGATAAATTGGCTTTCTTGGCAGAGTTGGATTCTTTTGTCTGTTTATCTCCAGTAGTTTGTAGGTTTCAACCAAAACTAAATCAGACCATCTGGCAACATATCTCAATTTCACCATATTTTGCCGCAACTAACTCTTGTCTCATTCTCTTCAATTTTAAAGCTCTTTTATCTTCACTTTCTTTGTCCTTCTTCGAGTTAGCTGGTGTTTTTTCTGATTGTTATAATCTTTAAGCACCCCTTCAATTTTGTATATTTGAGCCCTGAGTTCTTCAGAAGTCCAACCAGCAAATTCTCTTTCATTGACGTTGTAAAATTTGAGATTTAAAATATGATTTATGAATTCTTTTCTTACACTTCTCTCCACTTTAGAAGTTATATTTCTTTCATGCATTTTCTGGCTTAGTTTCAATGCAAAGTCTTGTATTTTACTGAGCTTTTGAAGCTGTGTTTGCTGGATTCCATGAGCCGTCATGTTATCTTTGTCTTTGCATAGGGTTTTGATACTCATTCAGTCTGCTGCCGTTTGATCTCCAGATACTCATGAATATTCATAGGTTTGTTGAAAACCTTCAATATATGTGAAAGTTAATGATGAAGGATTGTCTGCTAAGTAGAAAGATTCCATCTCAAGTTTGATTATTAATATTTCAAGAGGATATTTAGCTGGCAATGGTTCTAAATACGGTGGTTGGTAGATTACAAGGTCGTTTTTTTCGGAACATTCAAATTCGGATTGAAAGAAGCAGCAGATGTTATTTGGATTGGTGATTGATGTGGCAATGTTGTGGTTTGTGTAAAAGAATTTGTAGTGGTGGTGACTGATGTTGTTGAATATTGAATGGGTAGTTTACAAACTTCTGTAGTTTGTTTTCTGAAGCCGTTGTCATTGATACTTAATGTTTTCATTGCTGTTAGCTACTGTTGGCAAGTTGTTGGGAAGTCTCTAAATACAGTTGTACTTGTAACATTTGTTTGGATATTTTCTGTCCCAACAGAAACAGGAGCTAATTGTTTTGCTTCCTCATCAACAGTGTTTGAAACTGTAGTAGAAACTTGTTTATCAGATGTTTGCATATCAGTTGTTTAATCTTTGTTTCCCCTTTTGGTTTCACCAACATCAACGTCTGTTTCAAAAACAAAATTGGAGCAGATCCAGTTGTCCTTAACAGATGATCTTTAAATGCTTTCATATCAGTTTTAGTAACTTTGTATAAAGCATCCACTTTCATGTTTAACGACTCCATCTCAGAGTTGTATTTGATCTCTGCTAATTGTTGTTGACCCTGGATTATTGAGTCAGCAGATTTCCAGAGTTCATTGGTAGCCTCTGTGATTTTCTCTATGAACTTTGTTTCATTTCATCAAATTTTGTAAATAAGGCTTCAAGTTTAGTTACCCTTTCCGCCAAATTCTGATATTTGGAAGCATTCGTTAAACTAACAGGATGTTGTGCATTCGCAACAGTTGTTGTATTTTGTTTCAATGTTTTCAGCAACTGGAAGTTTTTGTGAGTTGTAATCAGTTTCAACTGTAGCAGAAGTTACAGTTGTCTTATCAGTTTCAATTGTAACTTCATTTTTTTTTGCTGCAAGGATGCTTGATTTGTCTTTTCAGTTTATATCTCAGAAACAGTTGTTTCAGCTCTTGTAGTTACAACTTCATTTGAAGTACCAACAGGATTCACTTGCAAGTTCGAGAGTATGGTCTTCTCTGCCTGTGGGCTAGATGATTGATTTCTTCATTCAACACTCTCTTCTTACTGTGTATTCTTGATGATGGGTGATTGAGAGTGATTGTTTTCGGTTTCAGATTTATCAATTGCTCAAACATGGATTAAAGTTAGGTGGAATTTCGGTTGGTGCATGTGAGGGCGACGGTGGTGGAGTTAAAAGAGATTCAGCTACAGGAGAAGGACTTTAAAACAAATGTACAACTGAAGTCGCCTAAGTCATTTTGTATGTGTTCTTCTTTTACATGATGATCAGGTTGAGATGATACATTGGCAATATTGTCATTGGTGTTATTTCCATTGCTTCAGTGGAAGCATCAACAGTT
>JAUTDX010001308.1:0-27223 GCA_030844895.1 Ambrosia x helenae | reverse complement strand
CGAGAATCATGATCATACGTAGTAACATTGGTATGCGTCTACGCAGTCAGCAATGGGGACGCACGTGCCTACTTCGATCATCAAATCTCGGTTTGGATATGCTTTCGATAGACAAGACAACAACTCGGTCTGCATATCCACACACATTTACACCACAAACTGAGAATGATCCTGACCATCCAGCCTCCAAACCCATGGATCTGCATTCAGATATGGATTTCGTCCTCTTTTTGCTTGAACACGCGGCCATCTCTCTTTTCGACTTGGCCATCTTCAATATTTCAAAACAGCCAACAACAATGAGAACAATGGACATCTTCAATATCATACAATTCAATTGCATTAACACACACACACACACACACATATATCCATCATAAAACAATGGGAACAGATAGATGAACACAACAGCAAGCACGTGCATATAAAAGTCGAAGACATGGTCATATACCATCTTACAGTGGCTTAGCTATAGTCAGTCGTAATGAAAGAAAAATAAACTAGAAACCGAAAGAAAAATAATGACGAAAGGTCTTCAAAAACCTCCTACTCATCCTCCATGATATCTTCATCCTAAGAATTTCATTCAACCAGATCGCTTAGCAAATTAATTTAGTAAAATGTAAAAACCGCATCGATCAGCAAGCAAGCAAGCGCACTCTGATTTTGCTGGAACGCCATCATCATAAATCATCATCATCATAATCTTCAACTGAACAATAAATATAATCGGAAAGTTACTAGCGAGAGATAGATATATGGTACAAACAGAAACAGAAAGATATGCAGACTTAATATGTGTGTTTACCTTTAATTTTCGACGCTGCGATCTCCCACCAGAAGGGGGGGTATCCAATTGGTTTCTGCTTTGATTCGTTACATTTAGAAACAATCATGAAAGCCCCATGACTCATATATTTTAGCAATAGCAGCAATACGTTCTTCATCATCCGAAGCATTAATATCTTCATCATCACGAGTACTCTTTCTTTGAGAAGGCATATCAAGTGGTGATTTACTGACCTCCTCAACAGCTGGTTGTTTCCCATTACTACTACCTGTATGGTTAATTTTTACAAATAATCATCAATAATTAATAATGTTAAGACATGATTAACATAGATAGATACAATCATAACAAAGACCTCCTGTTCTTTTCAAAGGCCTTTTTTTGTCATCTGTTTTATAATGCCCGGCATTCTTCTTCTTTCTGTATTTTGTCGTCAAATATTCGAACATGTAACTTAGATCAAGTGCTCGTACGTTGTGTATTCGAAACAATAATATTAAGATATGTAAATCAAAACCCTTCTAACGCTGCCCTTCCCACCGGTTCGGACAGAAGCAGTCATCTTCTCAAGTTTTTCTATATTCATCTACCAAAACAAACAAAAAGTGAGTAAAAATGGCAAATGGAATGCTTCATGAATGATAACGGATCAAGTTTATATTATCTAAAAGTTAATAATACTGTATAACAACTAACTAATTTAGAAAAAAAAAATACAAAACTACCTTCTTTATAATACCGGGTTAAGTTATCCTATACAGTGTAATATTAGAAGGGTTAGAAGGATACAAAAAAAAAAAAAAACACAATGGATCGCGAAATATTGTTACACACATGTCCCAATCTTGTTTCTTTATAACACACAAACACTAAACTATGATTGATCACACAAGAACTAATGTTCTTGATTGTTTCGGTATACACAAACTAATGTCTTGATTAACAATACAATACAATACACACTACAACAACATATATATGTTCACTAATGTGGCAGTTAAGACTTAAGAGAAAAGGCGGTTAATCTTGGCGCCAACCAACTGTTTTTTAAGTTTAACCATCGAGGGTAGAATTGTCTTTTCTCCTGTTTTTGACCCAAAGGCGCGCCTCATGTATCCTATTCCCCCGGCTGCACATTTCTAATCATAATAATCCTAACACAAACTTATATCCTAAGTATATACTATGTTCATATGTCATATATATAAATACACACCATACTAAACACATAATCCTATTTAATGTTTGATTTAAACTAGAATTAATATAATCTAATAAATATAACAGATGAGTCACAAATATAACACAATGCGAGGGGAAAAAAGACAAAATGGATCGCAAAAAATGACACAATGACGAAAAAAAGACACAATGTCACATAAAAGACACAATGATCTAATACAAATTCTAAAAACTACAAGCTAAAAATCCAAAACTTAAGCAAGAACATAAAAACTAAGATCGTAGGGTTTGATGAGACGATTCCAGTGCCGCTTGAATGATCAGTTCAATCGGAGTCCTCCTATTTCTTATACAAGGTGTATTTGATCATAACCCTTGTAATACCAGCAAAATCGTCAATCATTTACGGTTTTCGAGTTTCAAATCCGATTTTCTACAAGCCAGGTGCAATCACAAAACGAACCGAACAAATAAGGGTTTGAAGGAAGAAGAAGAAGCATACCTCGAATCGGTTGACTGTAATGACAACTCTCCTTCGTCTTTGATTGCATGCAAGCGTACGTATAATTAAACTTCTTCCATAAAACCCTATTCGTTTTCCTCTTTCATCGTAACATAAATAATATATACCAAGTAGGGTGTAAACCAGTCAAGCTTGAGCCCGACTCGGCTCGATTTGAACTTATTATTTTGAGCTTGAGCTCGACCCTGAAGTAAAACCTGAGAGCTCGAGCTTGGCTCGGTTCTTGGTAATTTGAAATCACTTTTAAACGAGCAAAAGCTTGGCTCGAGTTTGACTCACCAATGATATTAGTTAAAACTAAACATGTTCAAATAGACAAAATCGCATACATAAAAAATCAATGTAACATTTTTTTGGCTCGTGAGCCTAAATAAGCTTTGTACGTAAAACTCGAGCTCGGGCTCCATAACTAAACAAGTCATATTTCATGCTCAAACTCAGGCTAGGGCCCGTTCGAGCTTTTTTACCGATCTGATCCTAAGTAGCTCTCGTACGCCTGGTTTACACCCCTATAATTACCAAGTTATATGTTATAGTTTTATATAATAAAATGTAGTAAACTCAACTTATATAAAGGAGTGTCCAAAACTTGGTGTGTTTTTTAGATATAAGGATATTCATTTACACTTTTAAAATGGTTTTCACCAACACCAACTAGACACATTATACACATGTGTATTTATCATACGCACTATAACATGTTTTATTTTAATCCAAATGTAAGTTTAGTTAGCTACATGGTTTATGATATTATTATGCAAAGTACTGGTAACTCTGATTGTCATTGATTTATTTTGGAAAAAATAATTAAGGTTTTAGTCAGTAGTCACTTCATTTTTATGTCTAGCTACTAAGGGATGTTTGGATATGCATTTCAAAACTGAGGGGGTGTTTGGGGTTTGCTGATCCTAAACACTCAAACGTGGTTATCTACTTCTAAAAAACGCTATAAGTTGCATATCGCAAACACCCCGTTTAAGAAAAGTGATCGATTAAATAAGCGAAGGATGGTATCTCCGTCTTACAAAAAAATGAACGGTAAAGAAGTAATTTTACTTTCAGTTGATGATATGTGTTGTTTTGTTTTGGCTTTAATCAAGCTGATCATCTGAAATCTTAATAACCAAGACAATCATAAAGAAAATAATATTGTATTAAACTGATTCGGGCATTATTTTGATTATAAGGATGATGCAGCATGAAGACTAACCAAAAAGGATCAGTGAAATTATGTTCAAAAGTAGTGAGACTGCATCGGCATTCAGCAATGGTAAATTGCATACTAAACTTGCGCGTAAATTATGTTATTCTGCGAGCATTCTACTATCTATTTTTTTTCTAGCTTAACCTGCAGGGATCAGTTCAGGGTTGTTGTAAATTGTTGGTTTCTGATAAATTTCAACTTGTTATTGGCAGGTCGTTTCAGGAGATAATAAACATGATTCTAGTTTTATGATCTGTTCCTCTAGTATTGTAAACGCTTTAGATCTTAACTGATGACAAATCTATGGTTTCTAGACGATGTTTGATCTGAATATTTGAGTTCTTGTTTTTAAAAAAATAAGAACTTGATTGATAATATTATCTTTATTAGAAGTTGATAACTACTTTTGACTTGTTATAACTGCCTGTGTGGTTCTTGTACTCTTTAGAAATGTTGTTTAGAATAAGTGACTTCAAAATACTTATGTCAGTCAGACTCAGACAGTCACTAATAGCTTATTGATGTATTAAAATGCAACTGAATTTATCAGTCATTAAGCCAAGCTGATAACTGAGATTAGCACTCGTGTTCAACCGAAAATCATGATCATACATAGTGCACTTTTACTCTGTCAGCCACATTGCAGATTGTACAACTTGTTAGTCTCCAATGCAAACAGAGAACGAAAACTGTGCGCCATGGGAACATCCGTGCACCAGCAATCCACATCAGCCCTGATCAATTTATCATTCGCCTTTGCGACCTGTTTCCATGGACCTAAAATAGATAACTTGGTAGAGAAGAAATTCAACGCCCGAAATTCCAGCTTTAGACTGACACCGCCACTTTGATAACATCGCCAAATTAGTGTACCGCAAAGAGCCAATTCCAATCCCCCATACTTAGTTGGCGCGATAACCTTTTGCCACGCTACCAAATCTGTTTTAACCTTTTCATCTGACCCTCCCTAAAAAAACACACTCCACGTCCTGTCCAGCTCCTAATTAACCTTATTCGAGCCTGGTATAATAAAAAGTAATAAGTCGGTAAGGAATTAAGAACAAACTTTATCACTGTGACCCGTCTCCCAAAAGAAAGGGTTTAAGCTTTCCAAATAGATAACCATTCTGCACTGTGTCTAAATGCTTACACAAGTTTATACTGGCGCCCACTCGGAGACCTAAAAACCCGAATGGGAACGCCCCTTACATCTTAATAATAATTCAGTCATCGATCCTACCTCATTGTCATTAACACCTACCTCAAAGATGTTGCACTTGGTCATATTTACTTCCTGAAGCCAAGTAAAAACACCTTAAAATCCTTCTAAGATTAAGTACATTAGCGTGAGACCATTCTCCTAAGAACATAACATCGTCGGCATACATAAGATGTTATAGAACCGATGCACAAGCCGCAGAAACCAAAGCTCTTATTTACTTCCTCCACAAACATGGAGAAGTTCATCTGGCACAATATTGAGTCCAAAAACTCCCAACAGACCGAATAATATGCCTTATCAATATCTACTTTAAAATTAACTAATTCAAATAACTAATTTAAGAAAAAGAGTAAAAATTCGCAATTCAACGATAACAACTGGCTTTAAGATACACAGAATAAAGTCAGAAGCACACATATATATTCATATAAAAGTCGAAGACATAGTCAATTAACATACACACAGAATAAAGACAGAAGCACACATAAATTCATATATAAGTCTTCCTGATAGAGACACGATTCCGGGCGTAAGGTATTTTGTTAATGGCTTGAGTTATACGGGCAAGTTGTGGGTCGGGATCATCCGGATCTGAACAATAAATAAAAATTACCTAAGTTACTGGCAAGTTAGATAGATAGATACAAAGAGAGAGACAGAAACAGAAGCAGAAAGAGTAAATATGGTTGTTTACCTTCGGTTTCCGCTAGCATCCTCTCAACACTCAGCAGTTGGTCTAGGCAACTTGGTTGTTTCCGATGTATCTCCGCCCATTCACGACGTACATCGCTGACTGAACGACCATCATGAGGATAGCCCAGTAGGTGAGCTTTTCTAATATAATTTTTTGCACGAATAGGAAAAAATGGATCGTCATCATCAGAAGAAGCATGAATATCTTCTGCTGCTGCATCATCATCATCATCAGAAGAAGAAGAAGAAGACAAAGCAAACGGTGATTTACTGAGCTGCTGCTGCACAACAGATGGATTGCTACTACCTCCTGTTGTTGGTTTCAAAGGCCTTGTTATGTCATCATCCCTTTTCTTATTCTTCTTCTTTCTGCAGCATAATGTTGTTATTCGAACAAGTAAAAGAAAAAAACACCTTCTAACGCTGCCTTTGCCACGGTTCGGACCGAAGCAGCAGCCATCTTCTCAAGTTTTTCTACATTCATCTGCCAAATGATATTGGATCAAGTTTCATTATGAACGTACGTACATCCTTACCCTTATCCTATATTATTATTATTTAAAACTTAATAATATATACACTATATAACAACTAACTAATTTAAGAACAAAATATTACTCCGTATTTGAAAACCCTAACCTACGTTGGGTCAAAATTTGCAGAACAAATCGTGTGTGTGTGTATATATATTATATCAAACGATAAATGAAGGAAGAATGTCAAATAATAATCGTAAATCATATCTGCATGCATACAGTCACATCTGTAATCGTAAAATCAGACAATTAATCCGTTTTTTTTTTTAAAACGCTACCATGTATACGTACGGGTGCAAACACAAAATTAATGAACCGAGCAGATTAGGGTTTGAAGGAAAAAGAAGAAGCATACCTCAGATCTCGATTGATTGATTGTAATCGGCTTGGGATATTCAGACATTAGGGTTTTATATTCAGACACCCCCTCAACGGCCCATTGAGGCCTCAATGACCCATTGTGGGCTAAACAGAGAAAAACGACGGCCCATTGAGGCCTCAACGACCCATTGAGGGCAAAACAGAGAAAAACGACGGCCCATTGAGGCCTCAACGACCCATTGAGTTGAGGCCTCAACGACCCGTTGAGAGGGCCAATTATTGGTAATCATTGACCAAACATTGGCAATGATTGGTAATGAATTGGTAATTATAAAAAAGAAATGTAGTGTGGGTTGTTGAGGCCTCAATGGGCCGTCGTCTTCACTTTTTTTGTAAAAGGACGAGCCGTTGAGGCCCTAATGGCCCGTCTTTCTTCCCAAATTTGGCCTCAATTGCCCATTGAGGCCTCACCGACCCGTCTTAGGGGTGTCTAAAAGGATGGGCCGTTGAGGCCCCAATGACCCGTCGTTTTTCCAGATTTTGCCTCAATGACCCATTAAGGCCTCAATGACCCGTCCTAGGGGTGTCTAGGGTTTTTTGGGGATGTCTAGATAGCATCACCCTTGTAATCGTATAGACTTCTTCCACGAAACCCTAGTCGTTTTCCTCTTTTATCTATACTATATTATAATGCATGAGGCAAGGGTAATTTAAGATACCCAAAAGTTAAAAACTTTATTTTCATTAACAACCCTAAAATGGGGGTAGTATAGTCATTTAAACACTTTTACATTTTAATACCTCATCTTAGTTATACTTTAATCCCTTAAACTTTACTTAACTTTTACTTATTTAAACTTCTTTTCCTTATTTTAAGTAAACTATACCCTTGATTTTTAAATAATCATATTTATTTCATACATTGATACTTAAACTCAGTTATCGTTTTCTTTTTGTACCCTTAGTTAACCGAAATCAGTCAGCCGGAACCATTTATATATTCATAACAGCGTGCCCGCGCGATGTAATAGGGAACATAGACACTTCTAATGGTGCATGGTTGGGTTCGGTTTTTAGCCTTAACTGAAACAAAAATCGACATTATCGATTTATCGTTCTTATTAACCAACCAGTTAATTGGTTCAGTTTATTTGGTTAAATTGTCGTTTTTAGTTCGGTTTAGTTAATTTTGGTTAATAACCAAAACCAAACTTTGGTTAAAATTGTTGCTTAGAAGTACATGAAATTGAGGTATAAATACATAAAATGAATGTATAAAGGATATAAATATACGAATGGTTCAGTTTCGATTTGTTAATTTTGGTTAACTTAGGGTAAATAAAAACCGATATTAGGTTAACTCGGTTTTGGTTAATTTCGGTTCAGTTTAGTATGGTTTTCGTTCGATTTTGGTTGAGGGTTCAATTATTGTTCACCCTCACGTAAAAAATCAATTTTTTTAATTAAAAGTACATAGCAAATTATACTCATAATATGGTTGAAGCTGAGTAGAGAGGTTTTTGAATAGTAGTGGCGGAAGAATAAAGGGGGTTTTGATATTTTAAAATTTGAAATTTGAATAATTTATCCTCGCCATTTGTTCTGTCTTTTCTCTCTATTCCTTCAATACCATCTTCTTTGTCTCCGGCTTCACGCAAACTCTATGCCTCGCTATAAAATTCATTGATTCTATTGAATGGTAATCTTACACAGGTGATTGTTAAATATCTAACCAAAAATTTTGCCAAAGTTTGGTTTTTGTCATTAACCAAAATTAACTAAACCGGACTAAAAACCGATAATCTAACCATATAAATCAAACCATGTAACCAAGTTAATAAGATCGATTAACTGATGACTTTGGCTTTAGTTTTGGTTGAGGCTAATAATCTAATTGAACTGAACCATACACACCCTTAGGAGTGTTTGTGTTCCCCGCTGCATCGCGCGGGCACCCAACTAGTCAAAAATAATATATACCTAGGTTATTATTAGAGCACCTACAATATAATAAACTCAAAACTTTATAAAAAAGAACCATAAAAACATGAAAAAAATGACCGACTCGGATTTTTTTCTCGATCCAAAACCTGGTGTGTGTTTGGAAATTCAGTTACACTTTTAAAATCGTTTTCACCAACTAGACACAATAGGCACATGTATTTGTGGCACATCTAGAAAAAAAAATTAGTAGCAACGTTCAAAAAAAATCGTCATAGTTTCATACAATTGCTTGCTATCACTCTTTTGCGTGACCCGATTCATACTTTCGGTTTCGACTTGACATTGTTATAATGGTTATGGTTTACTCATAAATCAATTAACAGAAAAAGTCTACTCAACTGTTGGATTGCTACATAATTCCTAAAGCCTAAATCAATTAACAAACAACAAATCCATAAAATTGTTGAACTGGAATGGATTGACGAACAATGCATCAATTGATAAATAGTAAACCAGTACTAACTATAACACCCCAAAATAAACCGTTTCGCTTAATTACGCCATTAGATGTGATTAGCAAAATAATAAAACAATACTCGAACATAGAGAACATGGATTATGTTCTAATAAAGAAATAATCTAGTCAATGTTGTTAATCTTATAAACGAGGCTAAACTCATTACAAGAAACTATTCTAGTAAGTGTTATAATCTAAAAATGAACTCGAGACTAAACTTGAGGGGCCTTAGTTGCCAAAATGATAAAGTGAGTTTTATAAAATAAAATAAAACAATAGAAACACATACATTGTGTGTGTGTGTATCGTGTATATGGTCAGGAGATTCATCTCCTTCAACCACAAACCCTAAACAATCAAACTCTTGCTCAAATCCAAGCCAAATCAAAGGGGTTTCGATGCATGAGCTAAAATCCGGATTATCCAAGCTTATTACACAAAAAGGTATCATTTATTTGGTACAATTTGATGTTAAATTCGTTTTTGATCATGGTGAAAAATTAGGGTTTTTATAAAACCGTGAATGTGTATGTTGATGGAGGTTTCTCTAACCTTAGGGAGCCCCAAACATGTTTAATTTGAGTATAGATAGCATTTTACATGTGTGCTTGCTATGTTCACAAGAATATGTAATATGTGAAAATTTGGGTTTATACCTCTAGGTGGATACTACATAAGGTTAGTAGTTGTGATAACTCTTAGGAGTTATTATAATGAGAAATTAGACTAAGAAGTCTAGATAACATGATATGGTGATGTTTAGCTAAATGGGTATGCATTGGCTAACTTAAAACTCATGAAAATCAATGGAATTGGTGAGTGCACACCAAGTGTTTGATAAAATGCTTGAATGAGGAAATAAATGTATAAACATATATGAGCATGAATACTTGAAATGTATAGGTGGTATGTGTAATGCTACCTTTATGTTGAAAATGAATGTGGTGATATGGAGGTTTCCATACAATATGTTAACTAAGAAAATAGGTGGTTAAAAGATGATGCACACCAAGTGTTTATATAAATGTCTAATTGAACTATAGACAAGTATTGTATGTTAAGATCTCACCAATTTTGATGATTGAGTGAGAAGTGGGATTGTGCACTAAACTTGATAGATATTATGTTAAAAAAAGGGGGATAGTTCATGATTATGATTATTGCCTTTATGGGTAGTGCATATGAACATGAAAAAGGGTAGTTTGACTTCTAGAAGTCAAACTAACCCAAACATAAGTATAATGAATTGGGTGTGTGAAAACTCATGATACAAGTTAGTTAATTGATATGATGACTAACTTGAGTTAATCTTGAGTATAGTGAAGTGATCTTGTCAAGCTAGGTGGAGGCTTGGAACAAACCGGATCAAATGAGCTAAGTTGGTCATGGAAGGCATACATGAGGACAAGGTAAGTGACTTATCTTAAATAAGCCTCTTAGAAACTAGAAGATCTTGTATACATTCTTGAATCATGAATTCTTATATCGATTGTGTTTAAGAAGAAAGAGAGATAAAGAGGAACAATAGGAAAATAAAGAGGATGGAAGAAAAACGAATGGAAAGTGCCAGATGAAGAAGATGACTTAGTCACCAGAGAAGATAACCGGAGATGCAAACGTCGCTGGAGAGTTTGCCAGAAAAAACAGAAACTCTATTATGGTGCTCTGATACCATAACAGAATTGTATAACAAAATATAATGGTCTCGAATGTGGGTATTATTTTATATATATGAAATGGTAACAGAAATACACTATTTATAGACATAAACCACTGCCTTACGGCAATACCGGTCATAACGCCAGTAACCAACATAGTCGGTAACAATAACAAACTAACCAACTACATCTAGAAGCACATACTCTAATAGTTTGCATCATTAAAACTATATCCACCATTTTTAAAGGTTTTGACTTTTTAAAGTAAGCTATTTGAAGTTAAAAATACAAAAATCTTATTGGTTTTATTACAAGTATGTTGCACAGTTTGCTTGTGTATTAAAGTATACATAATTTGCGCCTTCTCTATTACGTGTTTACATAAAATGTTACGATTTCCTCATAACAGAATGAAGAAACCATGATTTTTAAAAAAATAACAAAGTTTTTATATATTTTTAAAAGGTTTTGAATTTGTAGAGCAAAAGAGTATAGAGTGTGTGAAATTAAAGTGTAGAATGTGAATTATAAATATAAAATAAATAAATTATCAATTACTTTTTTAAGTGGACAATAATGGCTCTTTTAACGTTCAAATGGATCATGAGAGCCCTGTAAGTATCCACTATCATCATGACCCATGAGGGTGGAGGTGGTGTTCTGTCATGCTCTATAAGTTTGAACTTAGTGAAATTTTTAAGTTAAAAAATATAAGTTCTTTAAAGTATTAATATTTAATTTTACATTAAATTTATTTAGTTAATAACATAATAACTATCTTTAATTAAAAATAATAATTATTCTTAATTAAGTAAGATAGAAAGAAATAATATATTAACTTAGTGAAATTTTTAAGTTAAAAAACATAAGTTCTTTAAAGTATTAATATTTAATTTTACATTAAATTTATTTAGTTAATAACATAATAACTATCTTTAATTAAAAAAAATAATTATTCTTAATTAAGTAAGATAGAAAGAAATAATATATTTAATTAGAAGATTAGTATCAAGTATGAAAAATAGTATCTTTAATTAAAAGATACGCATCCATAATTAAGGATTGGATTATTACGTATTAAACTTATATCGGTTTATTATATAATCAAACTAGATTATACCCGGGAACTTAGTGAAATTTTTAAATTAAAAAAATATAAGTTATTTAAAGTATTAATAATTAATTTTACATTAAATTTTATTTAGTTAATAACATAATAACTATCTTTAATTAAAAAATAACATCCATAATTAAATAAGATAGAAAGAAATAATATAATTAATTAGAGATTAGTATCAAGTTTGAAAAATATTATCTTTAATTAAAAGATACGCATCCATAATTAAGGATCGGATTATTACGTATCAAATTTATATCGGTTTATTATATAATCAAACTAGATTATACCCCGGGAACTTAGTGAAATTTTTAAGTTAAAAATATAAGTTATTTAAAGTTTTAATAATTAATTTTTTACGTTAAATTTATTTAGTTAATAACATAAATATTATCTTTAATTAAAAAATAATTATCCATAATTAATTAAGATAGAAAAAAAATAATATATTTATATATTTAATTAGAAGATTAGTATCAAGTATGAAAAATAGTATCTTTAATTAAAAGATATGCATCCATAATTAAGGATCGGATTATTACGTATCAAACTTATATCAGTTTATTATATAAACAAACTAGATTATACCCCGGAAACTGAGTGAAAACTTTAATTAAAAAATATAAGTTATTTAAAGTATTATTAATTAATTTTACATTAAATTTATTAAGTTAATAACATAATAACTATCTTTAATTAAAAAATAATTATTCATAATTCAGTAAGATAGAAAGAAATAATAAATTTAATTATAATATTAGTATCAAGTATGAAAAATATTATCTTTAATTAAATGATACGCATCCATAATTAAGGATCGGATTATTACGTATCAAACTTATATCGATTTATTATATAATCAAACTAGATTATACCCCGAGAACTTAATGAAAATTTTAAATTAAAAAATATAAGTTATTTAAAGTATTAATAATTAATTTACGTTAAATTTATTTAGCTAATAACATAATAACTATCTTTAATTAAAAAAATATTTATTCATCATCAACTAAGATAGAAAGAAATAATATATTTAATTAGAAGATTAGTATCAAGTATGAAAAATACTATCTTTAACTAAAAGATATGCATCCATAATTAAGGATAGGATTATTACGTATCAAACTAGATTGTACCCGGGAACTTAGTGAAACTTTTAAATTAAAAAATATAAGTTATTTAAAGTATTAATAATTAATTTTACATTATATTTATTTAATTAATAACATAATAACTATCTTTAATTAAAAAAATAATTATTCATAATTAAGTAAGATAGAAAGAAATATATCTATAATCTATAACTTATAATAAAAGAATTAAACTTTGATGATGTCATAGGCAGAGATTATTTTTTTTTATATTTGAATATGATAACTTATGGCAGAAATTTGTTTAAAATAAATATTATTATTATTATTATTCATTAATCATGTATTGGCAAATCATTAATTATGTTGTCATATTAGATATTTTATTATGTTATATTAGATATTTCAACCCCGGGACACTCCCGGTATAAAAGCTAGTATTTAAGTAAAAGATTAGTATCAACTATGAAAAATAGTATCTTTAGTTAAAAGATACGTATCCATAGTTAAGTATCATAGTTAAGTATCAGATTATTATTACGTATCAAACTTATATCGGTTTATTATATATTCAGATTTCTACATCCCTCTACCACAAATGCTAAAAAAAAAACCAAAACAATCAAACTCCATTGTAACCGTTAAACCAAACCCTTGCCTGCAACATGAGTCAAGAAGACGAAGATCAATCACAATCACAACCATCAACCGATTCAGAAACATACATAGTAGGCTTCATCCTCGCCAACATAGTCGGCTTACAATATTATTCCGGTCGAATAACCGGTCGAGAACTTGTGGGTCTGGTTCGTGAGCCTTTAAACCGGTTCGACCCAAACGCCATTAAAGTCATCAACACAAGAAACCATCAAGTGGGTCATGTTGAAAAGAAGGTAGCCAGTGTTCTTTCACCCTTAATTGATAATAACTTTATCCATGTTGAAGGCATTGTCCCCAAATCTAAAAATAATAATAATAGGTTTAAAATTCCATGTCAAGTTCATGTTTTTGCTAAAATTGAGGACTTTGATGTTGTCAAGTTTACATTTTTAGATAATGGGTTGGCTTTGTTTGTTGAGAATAGTCCTTTGTTTAATAGTTCTGAGGCAAATGTTACTAAAAGTGTTGTTAAAGAGAATAAAGATAAGAAAAAGAGTGATTTGGATGAGGTTTTTAAGTTGGTTGACCAAAGATTAAGTCAAAGTAGTGTTTTAGGAGTGATTGAGCCTCCTAAAGATTTGATCTTGGCTGATCTTTTTGCTCATCAGAAACAGGGTTTGTATTGGTTGTATCATAGGGAGAATTCGGATGAGTTGCCGCCGTTTTGGGAGGAGAAGGATGACGCGTTTGTGAACGTGTTAACGAATTTTAGTTCGGATAAGCGGCCTGACCCGTTACGCGGTGGGATATTTGCGGATGATATGGGGTTGGGTAAGACGCTTACGTTGCTTTCGTTGGTTGCGTTGGATAAGTGTAAGGTTTTGAGTGATGGGAAATGTGAGGTGATGGAAGTGGAAAATGAGGGGGCGGTTAGTAGGGGGCGTAAGAGGTCAAGAAAGGGAAGTGAGATACGGAATACGAAAATGACGTTGGTGGTTTGTCCGCCTTCGGTGTTTTCGACTTGGATAACGCAGTTGACGGAGCATACCAAACGTGGGAAGTTAAAATGTTATATGTACTATGGGGATCGGACGCAGGATGTTTTTGAGCTTCAAAAGTATGATATAGTTTTAACAACGTATAGTACATTAGGTAGTGAACTGGATTCGTCGAGTGATCCGATAAAGAAGATAGATTGGTGGCGTGTGATCTTGGATGAAGCGCATATAATCAAGAATCATAAGGCAAAACAAAGTAATGCTGTGAATAAGTTGAATGCTAGAAACCGATGGGTTGTTACGGGAACACCGATACAAAATGGTTCCATGGACTTGTTCTCTCTCATGGCGTTTTTAAGATTCCATCCTTTTTCGACTAAAAGCTATTGGGATAGCTTGGTGCAACGACCTATTGCTCAACGGAATGCAAACGGGCTCTCAAGGCTTCAGGTAAAAATGAGTAAATTATTAGAATGCATTGTCGGGGTTGAGTAACAGGTCGAAACTGGTTTAGGTTCAATTGGGCTGTTTTTTTAGTATGGGTCGGGTCAGATTGATTTACCAACGCTGTTTATCCCTTTTTATCAGTAGTTATTGCATTAAATATGTCTACAAAAATAGTTTATTTCAAATTCGCTTTAGATGACTTTCAACCTTTAAAAATTTGGATTTGACCCGTTAGGGATAATCCATAACCCAAATCGACCCATTAGTTTGGATTCTTGTTCCTGTTCACTGCTATTAAGAACATTATTATTTCAAAAATGAGTAAATCTATGACAATTGTTAAACACAACTCATGTTCTAGTTTTAGTGCCCCCAAAATGGACGGGTCAGGGGGCTGGCTAATGGGTGAAGACTGGATAACATGTCGAAACGGGTTTGGGTTCAGTTTGGTTGTATTTAGTATGGGTCTCGGGTCAGATTGATCTACAAACATTGTTTTATCTTTTTTTTAATCAATAGTTATTGCATTAAATATGTTTACAAATAGAGTTTTAATTACAAATACACTTTAGATGACTTTCAATCTTTTTGACCCGTTACGCAATCAGCTAAAAATTTGGATCTGACCCATTAGGGATGATCCATACATTACCCAAATTGACCCATTCATGTGGATTTCTTGTTCTTGTCCACTGCTTCTAAGAACATTATTATTCTGAAAAATGAGAAAACCTATGACAACTGTTCAACAAAACTTATGTTCTAGTTTCGTGCCATAGAAATAGGCGAGTCAAGGGGCCGGGGTAATGGGTCAAGACTGCTTTGGGGTTGGGCCAGCCCACTAACATTATCGATAGAAGATTTGTCAAATATGATTATGAAAGTTATGATATTACTATATCAAGTATTTTGACCCGTTTGACATGCTAGGGATAACGAGATAATCCATAACCTAAATTTTACTCTTCATAAGTTAACGGGTCGGAATCCCACATCTGTGTCATAGGATTCTTGTTCTTTGTCTGTTACATGGCTTCTAAAGTTTTTTTTTTTTTTTTATTAAATATTTAGTCATTGATGGCAACCCTTTCTTTGAGACGAACAAAAGAGAATGCCGTTATCGGATTACCTCCTAAAACTATCCATACATGTCATGTGGAGCTTTCTGTAGACGAACGAAAATTGTATGATGAGATGGAAGCCGAAGCCAAGAATTTTGTTGCAAATTATATTGCTAAAGGAAGCGTGACATCTAATTACTCTACGGTTTTAAGCATCATTTTACGGCTTCGCCAGATATGTACACATACTGAATTGGTCCCTTCAGATGTTATATCATCACTTTTGTCCTACAACTTTGAAGGTACTTTCCATTTCTTTACTCTGTTTAATTTTTCAATTGCTGCCAATATGATATTTACTGAAAACAGATTGTTATAAGTAACTGAGATTATTTTATGTTCTATGGAACGGATAAATATGATATTTTTAGTATTTAAAAAGGATTATTATGATATTTTTAGTCTAGAAATCTTTGAAACCGACCAAACCAAAGCAAGTCGGCCGGTTTGAGATTCAAACGATTTAGTTTTCGTGGTTGGTGGTTTAACGGTCCAGCCTTGTTTGAACCTGGAACCGACGATGTAACCTTTACTATATATATTTTTCATTTTTGGAATAGTTAGTTATTATATCTTTATAATCATTAACCATCTTTATGATTTTATTATTTCAATACAAGATAATGCTTTAGAAAATTAAAAAAAAAATGGTTTGATGTGACAAAAACTATATCGTTAAACCGCCAAATCTGTAAAACTGGACCGTGAACACCCTTAGTGTCACGGCTCATTATATGTTGTTCATCTAACTACTATCTGATTATGACTGCTTCTAGGGCTGCAAACGAACCGAACGAACACGAACAAGGCCTTGTTCGTGTTCGTTTGTTAAGGAAAATATCTGTTCACGAACAGTTCATTAACACTTACTGAACGAGATTTTATGTTCGTGTTCGTTTGTTAAGAAAACAATCATGTTCGTGTTTGTTTGTGTTCGTTTGTTAATTTTGTTCATGAACGCACATGAACACAAACAAGTGTTCATGAACAGAAACAAACACAAACAGACGTATATTAACTTTCTAATAAAATTGAATTCACATACATGTATTTTATTTTATTTTTTTGGGTTAAATAAATAAAACTAAAATAATATTAGGACAAATTATAAAAACAAAAAAACCTTATTAACTATCGAACATAAACGAACACCTTACCGAACGTTCACGAACATAAACGAATGAAATATTTTGTTCGTGTTCGTATAAACGAACGAACACAAACGAACTTCCTGCCGAACGGTTCATGAACTGTTCGCTGAAGTTCAGTTCGTTTGCAGCCTAACTGCTTCATTATATCAAGTTTATATCTTTTGATCTTGTTTAGTAATCGACTAACTGCATTCTATTTCAATCCAAAATTTTAGATGCATCCAACAAACCGGAACTACTTAAGAAGCTGGTTTTACTGCTACAAGACAGTGAAGACTTAGATTGCCCGATTTGCCTCTCGCCGCCTTCCAAAATTATCATCACATCTTGTGCTCATGTGTTTTGCGAAAATTGCATAGTCCGTGCTATAAAAAGTTCCATATCTGGATGCCCACTATGCCGCCACAGGTTAACAGAATCTGACCTCTTCTCACCACCACCCGAATACGCCCCTGAAGTCGATAAAACCTGCTGTAAACTATCTTCCAAAGCGGCCAATCTTTTGAAACTTTTACAAGCATCTAAAGCCGAAAACCCGTCGATAAAATCCGTCGTGTTTTCTCAATTCCGCAAGCTCTTACTTCTACTTGAAGAACCGTTAAAAGAAGCTGGATTCAAGACTTTGCGTTTAGACGGTCAGATGAATGCGAAAAAACGAGCAGATGTGATTAAAGAGTTTAGTGTTTCCGGTACAGAAGGGCCTACGGTTTTGTTAGCGAGCCTTAAAGCTTCAGGTACTGGGATAAACCTAACTGCAGCTTCGAATGTGTACTTGATGGAGCCTTGGTGGAATCCAGCGGTTGAAGAACAGGCGATGGACCGCGTCCATCGGATCGGGCAAAACGAGGCGGTTAAAGTGGTGAAAATGATTGCTAAAGATAGTATTGATGAGAGGATATTGTTGCTGCAAGAAAAGAAACAGAAGTTGGCTAAAGAAGCGTTTTATAACAAAGGAAAAGATGAGAAAAGAGAGGTTAATTTAGCTGATCTTTGTACCTTGATGTCATTGTAAATCAGTTTGGGTTATTATGTTTTCGCATGTTAGATACTGCGGTTTTTGATCTACGAACGAGTTCGATGTCGATGTGTTATATGTTTTTGTCTTTACGCGCGTGAAGTCTAAAACTCGAGATAAAAATCGGTCTAGGTTAAAATGTGTAGTGGGCGTTAAACCACCGTCACACTCACATGACTCTCATGGGGCGTCATACACCACGCCGCACCACCTATTTCCTTGCGCCAAAGCTTGGGGCTTAAACACCATCGCAAATTTTTTAATGGCCGGTTTAGTTAGCAAGAGTCTCTCATACTACCTACGTGACACTGATATGATACTTATTTGCACTTTTTAGTTAAACCACTAAAGAGCATTATGCAAAACTTCTTAGAAAAAAAAATTGTTCTTTATGTTTATTTATTTTAAAAGTGCACTGTCTTAGTTAAATACTTGAAAACTTTTTTTTTATTTTATTTTAGCTTCATTTGTGTTTCGTTGTCATACATGTTACTTTTGTAGTTGAGTAAAAATTTCAACATTACGATGAAAAAGTTTGGATCCGAACAGTAAAAAAATAGTTTCTATCCGTACCGATTCAATATTTTAGTACGTTGTATGAGTCGAAAAACAAAAGGCCCTTAGGCGCTAACGAAACGTAGAAACTAATAATTTTAATGATCATTAATGTTATAACAATAAACATAGAAAAACTATAGTATTATAATGATATACTGTAATAGTTAACCGAAGATTCGTGAAGCTCTCCTAGCATTCTTTATAGCAATTAGGGCTAAATTGTAGAAAGTGGAACAAAAAAGAAAACAATATCGTAATAGTGGTTGTAGCCAAAGATGATGGTGGATTGGTGGTGAGGGACGATGGTCGTGGTGGTGGACTTGTGGTCGACGGTCAGGGCTGTGGGATGGGGTATTGCTATGTTACTGTTCTTTGTTTTTTATATTTTTCTAACGTTGTTAATTGTAATTATTAGTATTAGCTTAATGGGTCAATAATGGGCACATTAAATTTTAGGATTTAAGTTATTTAGGTAGTGGTGCACAAAAGAAACTGGTGCCGGACCTAATCTGGAACCGTAGGAACCTGGTACCAACGATACCTAGTTCTAACATGTTTGTACCCGATAGTTCCTGCTCGGTTTACATCTATTAATAATATAATAATTATATTATTTTGATCCTATACGAGTTAGACCTGAAACTTTAAATAAAAATTGGTCTTAGATTATGCGAATCCTCTTATAATAATGTGAGTAGTTTTGATTTATTTATTAAAAAATTACATAATTTGAGTTAAAATCTAAAAACTGGCTTTTTTACATAACATATTATGTCGTTTACCATGTTTCTTTTAGTACACGACACACCTATTCCTTCTGTAGTTGTAGTTGTGAGTACAACTTTTTAAGTTAACTAACATTCTGATTAAAAAATTGAACACGAAGAGTAAAATTAAAGAAGAAAAATAATTTCGTTGTACTTAACTAAATGATAAAAATAATCGTAGTTTGAAACTATCACATCTAAGTTTTAAGTGTGTGATATCATCTCTATATCACCATATTCACCTTCCATTTACTGTTGCATAATAATGTATATTTTTTTTAGTTATGCATACTGATGGCTTATAAATATTAAAAAATAGATAAAAATTATTATTATTATTATTATTATTATTATTATTATTATTATTATTATTATTATTATTATTATTATTATTATTATTATTATTATTATTATTATTATTATTATTATTATTATTATTATTATCATCTGTTTCATCTTGATCTCTTTGTGCCACTATCTATACCATATTGGGATATTGCAAGTTGCATTGTAGGGTGGTTATTTTTGTAGTGGTTTTAATAATGTTGAGTGTAAAGATAAATGTACAACAATAAAGTTTTTGTTTTTGACTAATTAAAAAAGTTGACATACTTTAATTCGAGAGATGTGGGTACTTCTTAGTGGACAATACAAACTAGTATTATACCCGTCGCTGGGACGGGTCCCTATAATTTACCAATATTCAAACTATGTGTGCATTGAAGATCTCGGTAGCGTCTTATCCAACTGAGATTAGTATACGCTAAAATTGATTAATTCCCATACATGTTAACTCATTTTTTTATTTAACTGCCGCAATTCAACATCTTTGCTTTTGTTGTGTATAATAAAAAAAATCAAGGAAAAAACCAACAAAAAGCTCCAAACCTATAATGATTGTTATGACTATATGAATTCCTAGCCATAAACTAAAGTTATGGTATATGTTATATTCTTCATAATAAACAACCGAATAATCAATTTTTTGGTAGACTTCTTACAGCTCCATATAATTGAATGGGACCATAAGTATTTGTTTTTTTATGTCATCGTTTCACTTACCATTGTTTTATGTGTTCTATATTACTACGTATTATTATATGATCAAATAAAACATTTGTCAGTAGAGTTAATATCGTTGTATAAACTAAAAATACATTTCTCTAACCTGATAACCAAACGGATAGTAAGCCACATATAATGTATAAGTAGAACATATCAATGCAAATAAAATGATTGTCTAACAAAACAAAACAAAATAACTTAACAAACATTAACATGAACATAATAGAAGAAAACAATTAACGGAACTGCATATTTGGTAGCGCAAGAGTCTCCGTGAATATTGCGCCTTGCAGCCTATGATAGTTGATATAAAGTCTTACTTGCATACATCTCACACCTATGAAAGGAGCCAAAACTGTAAACTAAAGTCACCACAATAACATGTATATACTTCCATTATTAATAAAAAAAAACAACATTATCATAATGATAAATTGAAACTCGGAATAAAATGATATAGGTTAAACGCAACAAAAGTAGAACTTGGCTGACTTTCAACCTGTTTGACCCATTCCTTTTAATGCTAATGACAGGTGGGAAAAGATTAAATACTCTTATGTTGTCCGAGTATTTCAATGTAACAAAATGAAAACTGAAGTAGACATTGAAACTACGTAACATAACACACAAAGATACGACGACGACGACAATTTACAAGGAGTTTCTCATTTTTTGTTGGCTTATCAACCATTTCAGGGTATCAATTATAGATTGATAAAAAATATGACATGAAATTGCCTGCAAAAGATGAAATCCCTAAGGACAAAGGCCTTATTTGTCAACCCAATTAATTACTTAAACTTTTCCATGACAGCAAATACATTATAACAAAACACAACTAAATACACATAGATATATTAAAAACACAATACTCGCGAACTTATTGACCATCTTAAAGCCTCACTAACACTGAATATTAGGCTGTGGGTTGTGGTCACCCTTTCCCCCATCTTCCCCCTTGTCCACAACGGTCGACCCAACGTTCAAAATTTCCTCGATAAGTGGGACGGAGATGATGGGGAGGATTCCCCCTTGGCACCGATCATTGAATGGAGGAGGGGGGTGTTCCCCGACGGGGATGAGGGCCACCTCATCTCCCCGACCCTCTCACCGCTCCGTCTTAGTAAAAAGAAACAATCTTGAAATCTATTGACCCTCTCCCAAGACTAAACTGTTTCCGTTAATTATGAAATATCCCTATATAGCATCATTCAAAATAAACGCTTAATAGAAATCACCGAAAACAACCCGAAAATAGCAACCTGAATTATGCTAGTTGAAGGTTCCCAAATATATATATATATGTAACCTGCGACTTCACATTTAGAAGTTTATAAAAGATTTCGTTTAAATTGATAACTCTTCACGACTACCCGTCATGACGTTCTGTCTCTAGTTCCATTGGGAGACACTTTTATAATACATTTGGATTCCTTGTGCTTCCCCGTTTATTTGTGCCTGATTGTGAGAGATTTACAGATTACAATTGTAGACATCAGGAAAAAAAAACATTAGTTAGAGCTAAATGAAAATTCTATTTCAAAGCTAAGTGATTTCAACAAACGAAGCATTTAACTAACATAGCAAGGTGCAAAACAATCCCTAGGGATTCAGAACTCGTTGCACCATACACCGGAGTGACGTATGCTACGTTGCCCTGTCAAATGAATAAACAACCCAGCCGACACTTTCAACCCGTTCTAATTTTTGTGATCTTGCCTGCTTAAGACTTGCCCAACCTCATTACCTATTTTTCGATGAGATGACTAATATAGAAGTATCATAATCAATATTTTACCCCAAGATCTACAACCAAAAGATTCATTATTTATCAAGATCAAACACAATCGGTGATCCAGATTAAGTAATGGCATTGTATCAATGAAAAGTTTTTGTCAAACATAATAACTAATCATAGTTCTGTAGGCATATACAAATACAATCATGAATCTTCGAACAAAACCAACAATTAGTTTTGTAGACAGCGTCTAGATTCAAATCATTCATGGTTTATTTACCTATTAATCGCCGCTACCAACACTGCACAGTTTGGCATAAATGATAAAACTGAAGTATTACAAGTGATGTTAAAAATTTGACATTCAAGTCGGTTAATGAATAAACTGAAGCATTTATACTTCACACTTCAAAGCCTGGTCTGGTTCCTGTCGATCATCAAGTTATGTCTTTGACATACAATTGAGCCAAATAATCCCGAGTACTCAGAGCAGAAAGAAACTAAAATGTAAGAAAAATCTAGAATTTGACTTTTTGACAAGTCTAATTCTATAAAAGTAACCCAGCTTAATTTAGGCAAAAAAAAAGTTAATTTTAAAATTTCAGGTTGTTAACTAATAAAACCACATTCTTTTACTATAAGTCAAAGAAAAAAGTCAACATGATCAACGACTTATCACCTAGCCTACCATGCCATCATTTGGATTTTGGACCTGTTATCATACCATGTTACCATAAATCAAAATTTCTAGAAATTGGTTCACTTAAATTTAATTTTTTATTGGATTTCTATGAAACATAATAATTCAGCCTGACTTTTGAATCAAAGTAGGACCTGTTATCATACAATGTTACCATCATTTGGACCTGTTATCATGAGATCTGTTACTATTAACATCTTCAATTTCATTCTTGGTAGAAATCAAAGATACTCGGCACCACTTCTTCATTTCAACAACCTTTATGTTTTCAAGGAATTTAGGCTACCTATACAAAATACACAAAAGTCGAAATAAAAAATAAAATGATGGGTCCTTACAATCAAAGTAAGGGGTCTTTGATTAAGCTTGATAATTAGATAGTCGAATTGTTGTCCAAAAAGAAAGAAACGCAAATGCAAAGATTATTTTAAGTAATTCTGCAGGTGAACAAAGGAGCCTACAATTCAGAGGTCTTGAATGGTATTACAACTCACTCACTGTATGATTCTTGTTGCATTACTGGTCACACCAGCCATTAACTCCATGAATACTTCATTCATGCGGAACACGCCTTATTCCTGCAAAACATTGTATGCATATTGTTAAGTGTATAAAAGTGAAAAGAGACCTGCAGATATCACTCTACATACAAACATACAGAATTATGGATAAAAACTTGAGGATTAACCAACATGTACGTAAGGACCAATAAGTAGAGAAGACAATTTTGATCAATTTACTTAGGAATAGATCAGTTTGTAGATATCACTCTACAAAAACAACTAACTTATTTTTAAAGTATACAAAATTCCATACGGGTTGGTTTGGATAAAATGACCAACTTACATTTAAAAGATACAATATCCATACAGGTCAGTTTATCATGTGGATTGCAAAATGTCTTGTGCAAGTTTAGATGGCACACATCAGCACTAATCCACGCTGAAGTCGTCACACCAACCTGTAATATCATGCAAATCCAATATTAATAGACAATCATGCAAATCCATTTCTACCATAAACATGGAGCTACGTTCAATTTTAACCTGAATCATCCAATGATAAACATTACGAATCACACTTTATTTACAAGCTTTGACAAATCAAGCACAATAATTAACAGAAAACAATGTAAGATAAGATGCATTGGGGGCATAAATTTACCAAAGATTGTTGTCATCATATTGAAATGAATCTGGTTTAAATTCAAGTTTCAGGAACTTCATCTTGAACAGCTTCAACCAAATTGCCTTTACTCTAGAAGTTATTAATCCCAAAATTTTAGCACCATGGATCCCAAAAACTGTAAGATATAAGCAACTTCAAGATTAGCTTCTTGTTTTCAAGATTTTCTTGAATGAAACTTTGAAGACAACTTCTCCAAATTCCATAGCAGGATTAGCAGCTACTCTTCTTCCTCACTATATACTTTGGCTTCAACCACTCTCGTACATCTTCTTTAGAGACCTCGACCCCTGTTACCGGATTAATGCTTCTATTGTAAAGACAAAAAAAAAATAAGTGGTGTAAGTGTGTAACCAAAGCCCAAAACATACCCCACAAGCTTCTTCAAACATACTTAAGCAGATTGACTTGAAGTGAAGTACGCAAGTGCCTAAACTAAATTGAGAGAATTCAAAAATAAATCTTGTATTTTACCGCTAGAAGCAGATCCATATACATCATTCTTAAAATATAGAATTACTCATTAACTTACCTTCAATTATATGTAGCATCATTTTTTTCGTTTCTTTTTGTTTCTGACAATCTTTTGACACAAGTAACAATAGTTGCCTTGACATGCCCAACAAAATGTTTTATTGTTGTTCCCCACCTGAACGACCAAAGAACATACACATCCCCTTTCTGCTTCCTTTAAATCTAAGCTTTACCTTCAAAAGGAGAATCTGCTAAGATAGGTGCTAATGACCCTACACAGAGTAATCTCATATTACTTCATTTTTAATCTAAGACGTCCTTGTCATCTTTTTACCATGTCAGTCTAACTTAAACAATAGACAATGTATGTTTTTTTCTTACCGTGTATCTAGTATCTACTACCCTCAATATTAAAAGAAACTTTGAGAGTTGACCAATGATATGTGCTGGAAGAAGAAAATAAAATAATAATCAGCTAAAAGATGTTTCTGATGTCAACAAAAACGCAATGGTAAGTAGTTTAAGTGCACCAGCTGTTTATTTTAAACCAATTTTTCAGCAAAAAAAATATTGTCTGATCATAAATCTTTAGTGGGTTGGGTGATGGGTCAAAGTAGATCCTGGTCAAGACATATTCAAAGCAAAATGAGTTCGGGTCAAAATAGACCGCTTTTAAAAAAGTATCGATTTGGTTGTGTGACAATGGGTTATAAGTTTTAACCTAAATCAACTCGGTTTGGGGTGATGGTGTTGGTTGGATATGTTTTAAATAGACAAGTTTTAGAAGAGTGCGTGTTGTATGATTTGAGTAGAAACAGACCCATTTGCAAAATTTCTTTTCGATCCAAATAAACCCATTCTTTAAAACATGGGTCATGATTTTCAGCCAAAAAAAAAAAGTAGAACAAACCGAATAAAAAGAAAGATAAAAAAGACCTTTTCTAGAAGAAGCATGTGATTCATGGACCAGTAACCAGTTAAGTTGACTTCATACCAGCACACTCAAAGCAATAGTCTGCACCCCTCCAGTCATCTCCATACAGTCTTGCTCATTCGACTACCTGTGAAAACAATTCATAGTCATTATTGTTGGTCATTAAGCTCACATCAAGATATATATTAAGTAAATACTAAGCTTTTTTATTATTTAATTAAGTTATACCATACATGACACAAAAAATTGTGTACAATCATATAGCTAGCCCCATGGCACCTTGTCCAAATATAGCCGCTGTTGTTCTAGCCTCCACTTTGGTTGTTTTCTAGACTGCGCCCACCTCTTAACTCATAATGACTTGACATGTCAAATCAAATGAAATCACTTACACAAGAATTGGAAGACTATTCAGTTTGAAGTTGTTGCATTGCAAGATAGAGAACAAAAAAAAAGGATTAAAAACACCCGAAAGTTATAACATGATTAATCTTTTGAGATAAAACCCATGAAACATCTAAAAACTTGTGGCAAGAAGAAGAGCAGGAAGATGTGAACATGAATAGGACAGTTTAAAGGGAGAGAGATATAATGGGTAGGGGATAGCGGTTGAGGAGGAGAAACCGATTGCGTTATTCAGGACATTTAGCTCTTTTATTACAACCCATCAACATGTTCATGACTCGTCTAACTATCCACAATATGATATAAATGGATTTTATAAATATCAATATCCAAATCAGAGATAATACCTATGGCATTAATAAATATAAGAACTGTATTTGGACTCGTTTTAAAAAGTCTACCACTACAAATCAAAAAGATAGACAACAACTATGAAACATTACGCAGGCAATTCCACAACACTTGGCGTGCTAAACAATTAGCAAACAATAAACAAAAATCGAACCAAATCACCACAACAAAATCAAATAACAGAGGCAAAATTAAAGGAAACTTACCGGAAGAACATGCATGAAAGGAACAAAAAACGAAAGCACCGCAACTGACCTGACCACCAACACCTGAAACAAAAAGACAACACAAATGAAACCGCTAACATAAATCGAAAATTTCAGAAGAAAAGCATAAGTAAAGACACAATCATAGAACAAAGAAGAAAATTACGAAGAGCAACCACCAACAACCGTTACCATTCTGAGCCCCGGTCAAGACACGATCACAGAAGACGAAAAGATTATGAAAATCAAACACCACCAACCGTTCATAGCTCCGATCGCAGAAGATTTAAGGCTTTCTCTCTCTAAAAGTGAGAGAAGAAGACCAATATTCCCTCAACTATAAGCCAAGAAGTGATGATAATCTTCATTAGGTTTTTGGAAGGAATTAGGGGAAGGGAGGTAAACTGAGAAGAAGGAACGGGGACCGATTTAGGTGAGGTGGAAGTGACTTTATATGGATGAATTTAGGCGGCAACGGTTGGGGGAGCGTACCCACGTCCCTAAACTCCTGATAATCTGGTAAACCTGCAAACTGCTTCTTCAAGAAAAAAACTGCCAAATTTTTAGAGTAACCACCCAATTATTGTGGCTAAGATTTAATCTCAAGAATACCCACCCAATCTGAATGTCAAGATTAAATCAAAATCAGTTATTTTTCCTAAAAGTGGTAGTTATTATGGTGTTGAACAATATAGTAATAATATAATATG
>JAUTDX010001307.1:0-46186 GCA_030844895.1 Ambrosia x helenae | reverse complement strand
AAAAGGAATCGGTTAGTTATAATATGGAATCACTTCTGAAAGTGCAAACGATCTTCAAACCGTTGTGAAGAAATATATTGAATGTTTAGATGTTTTTTCATTTTAATACTAGAATACCATCCACCGCTGCAACTAAAAGGTATGTGGTAGATCTTTTTTTGTGTGTGTGTGTTTATTAATGCGAAGTAGCTATTTTTCTAAAAGCAAATGTCATTGTTTATATCTTTTATTATTATGTGTTTGTGATTAGTGATGTTAACTATTATGTTGGATGGGATGCATGACTTTTAAGGTCGAGGTATGATGTTATATATTGTTCATAATTGTTCTTAAAGATCTCATATGGTTTGGTGTTAAAGAGTGGATTGTTATGTTAATATGATTTGATCGAGTAAGGAGCCAAATCTCAGTTCGGATTCTGGATATGGATCTGAAATAATTATGGGAGCATTTATTTTGGATTATTTAGTTTCCTAAGTTTGTGCCCACATATTTGAAAGGTAGTAAATATCCTTGAATGCATTAATTATTGGTTGACCAAGAAACTTAGGCGCCAAGCATAATTTTTTCAAAAATTATAAAGGAGTCGGGTTATAATAATTCATGTTTCTTTTATTACTTCTTTTTGTCACATTTATTTTTAAGTTAGCGTATTTAATATTTACGTTTTTTAAGATGCTCGATAAGCTTTTTCTACTGCATTGTATATACTCTTTGAATATGAAAATGCAAATGAGACAAATGCTATTGTTTTGGGCCACACCAATGTCAAATGTAATGTTGTAATTGCTTAGGTACATGTTTTTTAAATTTTTATAATTCAGTGTTTTCTTTATCTTTAAATTGATTTTTGTAAATTGTTTATTCGTGTTTTTGTTTACCAGCTTATTGATGATTATATGCATTCGTGTGTTAGGGTTTTCGATTATAAACCGAATTTTGGATCATCAGGAGCAGGGCGGACTATTAATAAAAAAAGTTGTTGAAGCTATGTCGTCAATAATATGGGGTAATGATATGTACCCAGAGTTTATTTCTTTTGTATTAATTATATTGACTGTCAATCAATTAAAATAATTAATGTGATTTAGGTTAACCATAATAGGTGGAGTAATTTTAGGACAAAATTTAAATTTCAAATACTAATTTGCACTAAATAATTAATGCTTTATCATAATTTACGCTTTCTATATTCATACTAAAATTTAAACTTTCATAATACAAATATATAAGAAAAAAAACACTTATATTATAAGTGTATACTAAATTAAATAGATTTTGTTACAGAAAATATGTAATTTATATATTTAGTTTACTTTTTTAAACTACCATGTTTGATATATAACATCAATACATATATATTTAGATGTAAAAGACGTATTTATAATATGTAAACAACTAACAAAACCAATCATTTTTATAATACGTTTGAATTTCGTAAGGCATAATTATTACTCGTAGAAATGAATAAACAAAAAAAAGCCACATTTGGTATATTTTATTTTTGAATTTCAAAACTTATAAATCTTTTACACAAAATACTAAACACATAATGGAAACTTACCAATTTTACTTATACGACTTTAATAATCAATCAAGATTTGATCCTGAAAAACTATATTAAGCGTTTAATGTGATTTGTTAAGATTTGAATATTACTTCACATTTATTCTTTTGTATTAATTATATTGACTGTCAATCAATTAAAATAATTAATGTAATTTAGGTTAACCATAATAGGTGGAGTAATTTAGGACAATATTTAAATTTCAAATACTAATTTGCACTACATAATTAATGCTTTATCATAATTTTACGCTTTCTATATTCATACTAAACTTTAAACTTTCCATAATACAAATATATAAGAAAAAAAATCACTTATATTATAATTGTATACTAAATTAAATAGATTTTGTTACAGAAAAGTATGTTATTTTATATATTTATTTAGTTTACATTTTATAAACTACCATGTTTGATATATAACATCAATCCATATATATTTAGATGTAAAAGACGTATTTATAATATGTAAACAACTAACAAACCAATCATTTTTATAATACGTTTGAATTTCGTAAGTCATAATTATTACTTGTAAAAATGTTTAACAAAAAAAAACCACATTTAGTATATCTTATTTTTGAATTTCAAAACTTATAAATCTTTTACACCAAAATACTAAAAACATAATGGAAACTTACCAATTTTACTTATACGACTTTAATAATTAATCAATACTAATTTATCAGTTAATTTTGTATATTATACTGTTCTAATTAGTCATAAATGCTATTTAAAATATGATGACAATAACTTCGCTAATTTCAATCAATTTTCATTGATTGACGTCTTAATACATGCCTTCCATTTTTGCACTTCATCTATATAGATAGTTTTATCAAATCCATCTCAGTTGCTCTACACAGAATTACTTGATTGTGCAACAGCATTCCAACTAATACTAAAACTAATATTACGGTTTTTAAACCCATTTATATCTTATTGACCGAATTGAATTTTTCTATTACTATTTTACGAATATATTACTAATTACTAATATTACTAATACTAATGAAATTAATGAAATTGAATTTGAATTGGTAAGTCAATTTGAAATATAAATAATTTAATGAGACAAAAAAATGGTAATAAATTTAGGTTTACTATATTTGCTTTACTATAATAACTCTCATTAAATTTATTACCATTTTTTTGTCTCATTAAATTATTTTACGAAATTATGTCTCATTAAATTTATTAAATTTAACTCTAAATTTCAGCTTACCATAATTTAATGAGACGAAAATTAAGTTTAATACGAAATTATTGTTGGTAATTATGAATCAATTTAATTCGTAATTATGAATCAATTTAATTCCTATTTATGAATCAATTTAATCAATCTTTTATTATGTATGATTGATTATAAATCAATTTATAATCAATAAGTTAGACTTACCATAACTTAATGAAACGAATTTAATTTTAATACGAAATTATTTTTGGTAATTAGTAATCAATTTAATCCGTAAGATGGAACATCAATTTAATCCATAATTATATATAATTTTAATCAATTTTTTATTATGTATGATTGATTATAAATCAATTAAATCTGTAATTTCGACTTACCATAATTTATTTATCGAATTTATGTATGATTGATTATGAATCAATTTTACCATTTTTTTTTGTATTAATGATTCATTATGAATCAATTTAATCCATAAATTTAAATACAATAAAGCATTCAGTTGTATATTATTCAAAATATAGAATCGATTAGGAGTAGAAATATTAACTCAATGAATATTCTAGACAACCATTTTAAACATATATCTATGTATACAAATTTTAAGAATCGATTAACAACTAAAGTTTTTTTTTTATTTTAACACTTATTATACAAATCTTTTATTCTAAAAAAATATGTTATGAATGTGTAGTTATCTAATTGTTATGAATTGATACTTAACTAAGTATAGAGTGTAACTTGCGAAAGAAGGTTTTGTGTTTTAAATTAGATTTCTAAAATTGAATGAATTTTACACAATTATGGCATAATTGGTCATCAATTTATAGAGTAAATTAGATTTCTAAATGTAGCGAAGATTGATTGACTGATTGGTTGATAAACCAATCTTTACCCAAATTTTCGCAACCATTAACTTCAATAGTTATTTAATCTCATATTTTTACGAATTCTGATTGGTGTTCATTGCAATTAATAATATTTATTCAATTTGAAATGCGAATGTTTTTAATATAATTGATTTGAATTACTGATTACGATTTTAAGGTTATTTATTAAGATTTTTAATCTCATTTATTTATATTACATATTTTTACGAATTCTGATTGTTCTCCATTGCAATTAATAATATTTATTCATTTTTAATGTTATTTATTAAGAGTTTTAATGTTATTTATTGACATTAATAATAGTTGACCGAATTTATTGTTATTTAGTAAAAAAAATTAATCTCATTTATGTATATTTCTAATTTTACGAATTTATGTTTAAAATTATTGACCAAATTTAATTTTTTATATTATGACTTTCATTTAATCAATTCTTATTAAAAGATAATCATCAAAATCATTTCAATAGTAATATGCTAATTTTACGATGTCTATAATAATTTGTCGATAATTGGTAAGTCAATTTGAAACGCGGATGTTTTTATGTAACTGATTTGAATTATTGATTACGATTTTAAAGTTATTTATTAAGATTTTTAAACTCATTTATTTTATATTACTATTTTTACCAATTCTGATCGGTCTTGATTGCAATTAAAAAGATTTATTCATTTTTAATGTTATTTATTAAGAGTTTTAATGTTATTTATTGACAATAATAATAATTGCAAGAATTTATTGTTATTTAGTAAAAAAAAATTAATCTCATTTATATATTATTAATTTTATGAATTTATGTTTAATATTATTGACCAAAATTAATTTTTTATATTATGACTTTCTGTAATCAGTTTTCATTAAAACATAATCATCAAAATCATTTTAATACTAATATGCTAATTTTAAGATGTCAATAATAATTTGTCGATAATTGGTAAGTTAATTTCAAATGCGGATGTTTTTAATGTAATTGTTTTGAATTATTGATTACAATTTTGAGGTTACTTATTAACATTTTTAATCTCATTTATTTATATTACTATTTTTACAAATTTATTTTTAATATTACTGGCCCAATTTAATTTTTCTATTATTTTTAGTATTATTGACCCAATTTAATTGATTTGAATTATTGATTACATTTTTTGAGGTTACTTATTAACATTTTTAATCTCATTTAGTATTGATTTTCACCGTGGTTTTAGCTTGATTTTTAGATCATTGGTTATGAGTCAAACCGTCAAAACAGTTTAGGGTCTTCTGGATATATTTACCTTAAATTCTAAATGATAATACAATTATAATGCAAATGTCTTTCTTTTCCTCACCAGAGTTGTTTTTGACAAATTTTCACTGTTTTGTTATTCAAATGGTTCAGGGATCCTATAAGTGGACATAAATTCTTTTCAAAGGCCCAAGTTTCAAATCGTCTTGCCATGTCAAACCGTGTTATAGAAGCTAAAATAATTCAGGGAGTAACATTGGAATGCGAACTTTTTTCCAAAGAATTAGGCTGTCCCCATCTGATAAAAACATTCCTTTCAAATTTAACAGAAGACATTTCCCTCTTACTTTATGTTTCACAATGACAATAAATAAGAGTCAAGGACAAACCCTATTTAGGGTAGGTCTGTATTTGAAAGATCTTGTTTTTACACATGGGCAGTTTTATGTCGCTGCCAAGTGACAAAAGTAGAGATGGCCTGAAGATATTAATATTGGGCAAAGATGACAGCGTTAATAATAAATAGCAAATGTTGTCTATAAAAAAATATTTTGAAGTTTGTGAATAAGTATATGATCATATTTTGCATAAATTGTTTAATTTTTTTTTTATAATTTTTGGGTTGTATGATTTGTTAAACTACATTTATTTACTTTGAATTTAATCTTCATTTGTATGTCGTTACAATAAATATATGTTTATTCATTTCATTATTTGTTTTTAAATCACGTCAACTCAAACATTTGTTGATTCATATATATGTTGTTGGGTAACATTAAACTTTTTTATGATAATATACAATCAACCAATATTCACACGAATTGTATTACGTAATTTTCAATTAATAAATTTGCATACTACAATCTTTATAGAATTTTTTTCATTTGACATGGATATGTACCGCGTGTACACGCGGGGCTCTAACCTAGTATTCTATAAGCAAAGTATAGTTCAGTGGAGGGTCTGTATTAAATTTTATTTTTACAATCTCAAACTATAATAGTATGTGGTTACTTATCTTCTTTAAGAATCTCAAACTGCAATCATATTCACTATAACACGTGAATAATTAAGAATCTCAAACTGCAATCATATTCACTATAACACGTGAATAATTGTCTATTTTTAAACTATTGTAACTAGTATTATACCCGTCCGCTGGGACGGGCTCTTGAAATTTATTGCATTTAAACTATGTTGACACTGAAGATCAAGGTAATGTATTAATCAATTGGGATTAGTAGGTATAGAAGTTGGTTAATTCTCATACAAGTTAACTCATTTTTTTATAAGCTGGTGGAATGTAACATCTTTGCTTCGTCATGTATAATTTGGAAATTCTCTACATTTCTCTAATTCACTGTACCATTAATGGTAATGACCTTATTTTCAAGTTCTTTCTTCAAATGTGGCGATAACTGACTTCGGTTTGGTGCGTCACCTAACATAGGGTTAGGTGCTTAACATTATTCCATTAGCCTCTCCATTCACTATCATATTCCTTCTGAATTTAGTGGTCTCAGCTTGTGGCTAACATGCCTCCTACCAATACACATGTTAATGTTAAGAAATAAATTTTAAAAATAATAAAATATATAGTGTCATCACCAGCAGATAAGCATGAGAAATTATGTTGGATGAACAACTCAGGCTGAAACTAAGGACCATCATAATCTGTGGTGGATACATAATTTTGTGTGTTTACATTTGATGAAAAAATGCTTTTATTTGAATTTTTGCTTGCATACATTTGATCAATAGGAGCCGAGTCTCTTTGGTCAACAAATCATTTTCTGCCAAAAGGTTCCTAGTCTCTCTTTGCCAAAGAAACAGTATTACCCGGAAGATAGGTATTATTTTTTTGTGTTCTTTTACTATGCATCATTTAAGTCTGTTGTTAGCCTGTATAGTGAGGCTGCATATGGGGATGGGAAGGAGGCTGGTAATGGGGATGTGAAGGATGCTGCTGATGGGGATCAGTGGTAATTGGGGGTGTTCAAAGTCGGAATATCTGATTATCGGATATTCGAAATCGGATAATCCGAAGTTTTGGATAGTCAAAATTGGGATCCGGACTCGGATAATCCAAAACTTAAAGAAAAATCTCTCCCTCTTTATGTACTAAAATGTAACTTGCTTTTCTGTATACGTATCTCTCGTTTTTAGATGGACAAATTAAAACCGATGTAGCTCACATTTGATCAGATGGTTTTTTTTTTATTCTTTTATCGATCGTTGATTCCAGCCTTTACATAAACCATTCATGTTCTTTAATTTATTCTCCATGTCTTGATCAGGTATGTTCATTCCTTTGCAATCAATTACATGTATTAAGCAATAACTATGTGCTGTTAAATTTGATAGATCGAAACTAATGTTGCACATATTAAAATATATGTGACATTGGCTATAGGAGTACAGGGTGGTTTGGTTGATATCATGGGGCGAATAATAACTCGTTTATTATTTATTAAAAGTTAACTGGGAGTGCAAGAATAGTTAACTGATTAGTTGTTTCTTAAGTCCTTAGGATTTATATTATGAGTTAGTTCGTCTCTTTTGATTTGGAATTTATTTTCTTGTTGGTCGATCAGTTAATAAATAAAAGCACTGTTTGTTTATGTGCAAAGTCCAGCCAAGAGATTTGTGCATATTCTATCAAATTTAACAGCACATAAAAAATTTGTTGCGATCATGAAGAACTCGTAAATGAATTAACAGAGAAATGAAATGATTTAAAAGTAAAAATAATATGTATATAATATTACAAGAAATAATGTATAAGCACATAATTATTCTGCGAAGACTCGATGAGTGGTAATGGTTTTACAAATAAAACAATAGCTATGAGGCAATGTATTATGTATACATGATACATCATGCCTTGCGTGTGTTTACACGCCTATACTTGTACAGTTGTGCGTGTTCCTATATATACACGTGTGTTCATTTTACATATTTTTTTTTAGCGGTAAAAGAAATTCTAAAAAAAGCACAACTAACAAGAAGCTAGATCATACCAAACGCCAAGTACATCATTTACACCTTAAAACAAGAAGTTTAAACCAATCTTCCCATCCAAGAGTGCTTAATTTTCCCATGTTTTTAACCCATATTAAAATTGTGCGTTTAAACTCGTCCTTTAGGAAGCTGACATAGACTCTTTCATTGTTGAAAATGATTTCATTTCTAGCCGCCAAACACACGAAACGAAACTTGTTCACAGTTTTGTTTAGTTCTAACCCTCTTGTAACTTTTCACCCCATTTACCTACCTATCTCATATCCCATTAACTGCCAAGATGTCTTTGGCTAAACAACACTTTCACCACAAAAGATGTTACGTACATGAAAAACAATGTCAAAAGTATTTTGACTCATTTCCTAAGTGATATCAACTATATATTTTCCTTAACTAAAATATCAAACATGAATTACTTTGCTTTCTTGTCTTCTACAGCCTTCACATCTATATCGGTTGCCACCTTCCCATCCGTCTGCACGTCCTCCACACTTGCCCCCTTTCCACTTTTAACAGCCGCTGCAACAGCTCCATTCCAAGGAGTTGCCCCATTTGTTGCCTTGCCAACAAGGTTTTTGCACACAATACAGAAGAGCGGTCTTCGCTACAACATTGAAAAAGGGAATTGAACTCACAAGCAAATTCACCATCCTAGGGTGCTGCGCCAAGAAAGGTGTTGCAAGTATAACAAATTCGAAGATCCTTATCTCATTGATTGGAGCTCAGACACCATCCGTCAAAATCGAGACTAGAAAATCTTTTCCAAGGTTCATCTCAATTAAACAGATAATCTGTAATTACATTTTACAAAAAGAAAAAATCAGTGAATTAATGTGGTACACTTCAGATTAAAGTTGGAACTAAACTTGTAACCAAAACTAAAAAGCAAATACCTTCAGAGTGTAATCCATGATGAAGAATGTTAAAGTTTGGGTTAGTAGTTTCATGAATAGGGCTGTTCACGAGCCGAGCCGAACCGACCTTTTTCATTCTTGGCTCATTTACAAACCAAACCGAGCTGAGCGGTTCGTTTACAACCGAGCCGAAAAGCAAGCATTTTTGAAGCGTAAATTTTTTCGAGCGAGAAACGAGCTGAGAGTAATTTGGAAAACGATGAATTTGGAATGTTTTCTTCAATGTTTTCGTTGTCAAGTAACAACTATAGTCGAATTGTCTGATGAGGACACTAATATTGAGGTCTGAGTGTCAGAGAATAAGGCTTAAATTGAGGCTGGTGAGGCAATGAACATACTACATAGAACAATTGTCGCATTGTGGTGTATGGTGATATCAAGCGACGATTAGTGACGAACGACTAATAACATAAAAAAGTCAAGGCTGTCACGTTACGACTTAGGGTTTTACTATTAAACTTAATGTTAAATTTTTATTTGATAAAATGGGCTAGTCATATTTTATTTGCATATAACTAGCCAAATGTTATGTATAAATCTATAAATATTATTATGATTTGTGGGTATATATATCTATTATATATATATAATAGATAAATAATAATTTATTCGAGTCAAACCGAGCCGAGCAGACCTTTTCTCGTGCTTGGCTCGTTTACGAACCGAACCGAGCCGATCGGCTCTAACCGAGCGGACGATCAAACGAGCATTTTTCGAGCATTTTCGGAACGAGTGACGAGCGATTTGAACAACCCTATCCATGAGCGAGGGTGGTTTTGGTTTCTGTGACATCAGTTGGAGTAGTTTGTGTTTGTTTTTCATCAATATCAGGAGTTGCAATTTCCAGAGTAAGAATAGCGCCTGGTTGCACCAACATCGCCCTATGCAAGACAAGAATTAATGACCGATGGGTGTATAATAATAAGCATTTAAAATACAAATGAATCAAACAAAAAGACAGGTGTCTATTCAACACAATATATATCTTGATTTAAAGCAACACAAACACAAAAAATCATAATAAAACAATACAAACATGTAATCACTTGAATAATAAAGGAAGGAATATAACATAATCAAGTAATCAACCAAAAACAAATGCAAGGAACGTACGGATTCAGTTGCATATTTAATTAATAGATTTAACATAAATTCGATTCGAATATTAAACAAACATCAAAATAAAACAACACAATCACATAATCAATTAAATAAACAAGGAATATAGCTAGCATAATCTTTTTTTTACCGACCAAACCCACCGAGCGACCCCCCAGTGGCAAAGACAGGGGCACAGCCTGGCCTACCCCAGACCCGAGGGTTGATTATCCCAGTGCAGGAAACCCCAAGGCTCGAACTTGAGACTTGTGGGGAAAACCCTCACACCTCCACCACTCCGCTGTGGCTTCATTGGCTATAGCTAGCATAATCAACAGACTCAACCTATTCTCGATTCTAACACATTATCACTTGAATAATCAAGGAATATAATATAACATACTCAATCAAAAACAAATGCAATAAAAACAGCATAATGAATCGATTTTAACATATTATACACAAACCTCTCTACAAAATATCCCAACCACAGGGGTGCCCTAACACATGATATGAGTTGTACTTTATCACTTCTTGGCTTATTAACTGCCTGGACAGACTCAACAATTATAAGAAGTACAATATCTACACAACTGTCAATCAGCAAGCCCAAGCCCATCATCAACAAAGCCCACCAAGCTATCAACAAAACTGGACTTGAGTGAACTGGATCATCTATACTACAAGCCATTCATTCTTTCTCTTAGAGCCCAATTAACAAGTCCAATATTACTACAACCACATCTTATGTAAAACGATAAAATACAACGTAAACTAGAACAAATAATAAAATTGAAACCGGATAATTCTTATTTTCAACAACATTACACAACAAATGCAATCCATAACCAGATCTAGTTTCATATCAATATACAGATTGCATTTTACAACAAGACACGTTGAATAACAATAACAACAACAACAATAATAATAATAATAAATTGAAGTATGAACAACGAAGAGGACGACGTAATATAATATAATAATCATATTTAAAGTCAAAATCCGATGAATAATAATAATAAGGGTGGGGTTCGTGTACAAAGTATATTTTTCGTACAAAGTGTAAAAAGTCTATATAGGCATTGTGTTTTAAATTTTAGGCATGATGTTTTATGCTCCTTTGGCATAGTACTATATATAAAAACACAAAAATTAACAATTTAAAACACTAATTAATGTATTCTTAACATGCAATCTAAAACACCCTACGAAGAAAGTAATCAGTGTGTTTAAATCAAATGTCTAGAATACATTTTATTGTGTTTTAAATCAGTGGCGAAGCTTGACCCGAAGGTTCGGGGGGTCGGAAATCACCGGGGGTCGGAAGTCACTAGTTTCGGGGGGTCGAAAACCAGTTTCGGGGGGTCGAAACCCTATATTTTCAAAATTTTCTATACGAATACTATATAATCGGAACTTCTGCGCGAAAATTCGGGGGGGTCGGCCGCCCCCTCCCGCCCCAACAATGCTGCGCCCCTGTTTTAAATTCTAATGTTCGATGCTTTTCTATATAAATCAATGCAAAAGGAATAAAAAACATTATAGCCAAACTTTAAAACACAATGACTATATAGACTTCTCACACTTTGTACGAAAAATGTACTTTGTACAGGAACCTATAACAACATTAATGATAAACATGATAATACTTGATTAAAATTTTCTTACGCTGAACCCGGCCGGTTGGACCGAAAAAATGAGGGCTCGGACAAGATTTTTATAAATTTTTTTCGTTTTTTGTTGGTTCATTGACCGGGTCGGACCGGTGACCCGGTGGGACGTCTGGTCCGGTTCCAAAAACATTAAGAGAAAAGAAGAAAACACCATGCTTGTAACTAAGTGTGTGAACTATGTGAAATGTGGGTGATGAGTGAAAAAGGTTAAGTGGAAGGATGTTAATAAGGTGTAATAACTGTCTGAAATTTATAATCACATATGTGCAAGTTCACTAAAAGATCATGAACATGTTTAGAATTGACGGTCAGATCAGGATCATAATCACGTACGTGAAAGTGTTTCATGAGAGTGTTTTTTAAACCTGACGTCATCCACAGTAACCCGCCTTTTCCTGCTGCAGACCTGGTCTTGGGCTTCTGGTTGGGCCCAAGTGGGGTCAGCTTCTCGTGAGCTCCTCTTCTAGGCCCACGAGTTTCCCCTATAAATAAGGATGGACTTCTCCTTGCCAAAGGGTCCGAAATTATTCATTGTAACCTAATACTAGTCACTTGTAACTCTCTATACTTGATCGTTAATAATATTCCGGCCAGTTACAGTGGACGTAGGTCATACTCCGACCGAACCACTTACATCTTGTGTCTTTATTTACTAGTTCATTCGCACACACTCACTCTTTATTCTCATACGGGTTAAATCTATAGGTGTGGGTAAAGGATTATTCTTGACGTTACATAAGTATAAACCACACTGAGATTAGTGATAATCTTAGTGATACTTATTGTTTCTTCAACAGGTAAGCGGACAACAAGTAGCGCCGCCACCTCTTTCTGTATGGCGAACCCTAATCTACTAAAAACGAATCCTTGCCCCCTAGAGACTATACATTACTATGAATAACCTGTTGGACCCTATTCCAGAAGCGGATAGCTTTCGGAGCCGAAGGTATCAAAATCCAGGAGAACAAAAACATGTTGGTACTCTTCACAAGCTTTTGAATGATTTTTTTTTTCACTTTATTCGTCTCTGTCCTTCTCACCGCTTACCTAGCTACAAAACCATTATCCCTCAACCCAGCTAGAGGAGATACCCTCATGAGGTCAACACAAGTGTGTTTTCCCCTAGCCTAACCAAATACAAACAAATCGGCTGGTCACGGAGTGGATCTTCCTTCTGCGGGGTCCGAAATGAAGTTCACAGGGGCCTCCTTCTTGGCTAAGATCGCGAATCTCCCATAGAACGTTCCGTACCCAGTCATGTCGGTATTTGAAACCAAGCAACTCCTTACAGTAAATCGCGTGCTCCCCGTATATATATAGGCATGCCTTATGGCAGATCGGACAGACTTTTTCTTCAGGGTACATGAAGACCATCAAACGGTTTAAGGATCAAAATACATGTAAAAAACCAAAAACACTAAGTTGTTAAACTAAAAAAAAGGTTTAAGGATCAAAATACATGTTAAACATATTAATTAAAATAATTCTATTAGTGAAATGAAACGTGTAAAGTACACCAAGAAAAGTTATATAATAAACATTATTAACTCACTGAATTGCTATTATAAAATAGAAAGCGTAACAATGGGGACTTTGTTTGATGTACCAAGTACCCCCATTTGGAATTTTATAACTTGACATCTCTGGAGTCTGGTACTCAATTTGTGACCCCACACTCCTATGTTTAAAGCCCATATATATGACCCCCATTTGGAATTTTATAACTTTACATCTCTGGTACTCAATTTGGGACCCCACACTCCTATGTTTAAAGCCCATATATATGAGTAATAATATGACCAAAGACATGTTTAAAGTGAAGTGACGGAAACCAAATGTATTTTTGTACATTACTTTTTTTTTAACGGCAATCAACGACATGTCGAACACCGTGACACCAGACGTTGTGATCAAGGTCGACTATTCAACCACCGCCAACCCCTTGGCTCTCCCATCCAATTGAAGGCACGACAATTGAATAATCGGTAAAATCTCGCCTCCCATCCAAGTCGAACCGGCACCACCCGTATTCGCTTTTCACCTAATTGCAGAAAATAATGAGACGAATGGGAATCAAACCTGGGGCACAAGGAACACAAAGTTTTTCCCCAACTACTCCACCACTATCTCATTGGCATTTCTGTATATTACTTAGTCGATATAATAGAAGTTTGAGATACGACGAGTTAGGTGTTTACATGATCGTCTTATAATGTGTTCAATATTGAACATTTTACTATATTACTAATTACCCTATACCCTTTTGTACTACAAAAAAACCCCTCCAATACTGTTATTTTAAATAATATTTTATCAATTTACGCATTGTCTTTCTATCATAAGGCTAATAAAATCGAAACTGTAAATAGACTTAATTTTAACGAACAAGAGTTTAGCCTATATCAATATGCATTTGACTATTTAAGGTATACTTTGACGAAGCATAAGATAAATACATAGACTAAGAGGGTGTTTGAGATTGTGTTTTGAATCTGATTTTTAGATTATTGTATTTTCAAAACGCAGATAATTAGTTTTTAGTGTTTGGATTGCGTTTTGAAAACGCAGATAATCAGTTTTTTAGGCTACCAAAAAGCAATAATCTATAAGCAGTTCCACCCCTGCTTTTTCAAAACGTATAATCTGTTTTGAATAATCAATCCCAAACACACCCTAAGATTTGTGTTTAAGTTTACTATCAAAGTACTAAAAAGATATTGTTCTAAGTAAATCTAAAAGGTTGAGAACGTTATCGATAAATAAGACGTTTGTTACAAAAGATTAAAACCCTATATATGTCTTGCGCTATATCCAACCGGTTATACAATTCTTACATGTCTCTTACGTAAAATTCATCGATACATTAAAAAAAGTTGGCCAAAGACCTGCTTTTTACATCTTTTTAAAACACAAGTAGGGGTTATTCACGAGCCAAGCCGAACCGGTCTGACCTTTGCTCGTGCTTGATTCGTTTACAAATCGAACCAAGCGTTTTATCAACTGAGCCAAAGTCAAACGATTGTCTTTCGTTCCTAGTGAACGTCGAGCGGTATCGAGCGTCGCAGTTGAAAAACGTAAAGTGATGATGGGGTGTTAGTTTTTAAAGTAAAGTGCAGTTTTTGTCCCTTAGGTTTTGTCTAATTAGAACCTATATATAAATTTAACAAATAACAAAGAATAAAAAAACATTCAAATGGTTCTAATGAGATTGGTTGAGCGGGACGATGAATCGTCGACCGATTAAAGCAAACCATTGTTCATCGGAAGTTCGAGATCGAAAGAATCAGCTGAAACAAAACTCTGGCGAGTTGGCGTCTTGACGAGTGGCGATGGAGAAATTGAATGATGATGGCCGATAAGGGGTTTCAATTAGGGTTTTAATTTCTGAAACAAATGGTAGGTTGAGAGTTCAGTAACAAATGATCGATACTTTACATTTCAACATTTGACATTTTGACCCAATTACTCAAATGAAAATTGAAACATTGGACAACGGACAACTGATATTGGACTTCAGTTATAATTACAAACCGAACCTTTCAAAACTGAGCAATTTTTTCAAGCAAGTATCGAACAAGCGTAGAGCAATAGTCATACAAACAAGGGACTTAAATTGTAAAAAAAATACAAAACCAAAGGACTATTATTAAAAAATCATCAAAGATCAATTGCAGCCTCATTCATTACTTCACAAAAAGATTATACACACCCAACATGACTGGATCAGTTATGTTAAAGTATCTCCATCATATTCCAACGTAATCCAACAAAGAATCAATCCCTCTTGATTTCCACCCCTTTATTCCCTCACAAACCAATCCATTTATTCTTGCACACCACCTGTTCGACGAAAGTCCTGACAGAACAAAAAAAACAAATGCAGGCTGTCATCTTGGCCTTAATATGTTCTACAGTTACTATATTGTTACAAACTGTGTTTGTTCTATGTGGGTTTCCAACAACTCTCATGTTAGAGAGGTCTTTTCCCATTAATCATGTTGTTGAGTTGAGTCAACTTAAAGATAGAGATAGTGTAAGGCATCCAAGAATCTTGCAACAGCAACAACAACAACAGCAGCAACAGTCTGTTGGGAGTGTTGTGGATTTCCCTGTTCAAGGGACTTATGATCCATTTCGTGTTGGGTAATTAATATTTTCTTGATTTGTTTTATTAGTTTATAAGTTTATTAAGTTCTTGATTGGAATTGTAAGAAAATAAGAAAATTTTACTATTTGAAGTTGCTTAGTATTGAAGCTATGTTTTTTTTTTATGATGATTAGTTTTACCAAATGGGAAAATAAAAGGAAAAGATTCTTGCTTTGATTCCTTTAATTTTATGGGCTTTTTGTGACATACAATCTTGCTTTGAAGCTATGTTATTAATATTATTAAAGGGGGTTATTTTGTTTTAAACTTTATTGTTTATATTAGGAAGTTAGTTGGGTTGTAGCCTTGCAAATCCAAACTAATTTTCCAATTAAAATAATAATATTAAATATAATATTTGTTGGTGAAACCAATTGAACTCTTGTAAATAAATATTTTCTCCAATTTTAATATTTTTATTGGAGAATTAGTTGAATTTGTAGGCTTTATTTTACAAGAGTTCAATTGGGTTGACCACCAAATAATTTATTTAAATTTTAATATTTTTATTAATAATTTAGTTGGATTTGTAGGCTTTATTTTGCAAGAGTTCAATTGGGTTCATCACCAAATAATTTCTTTAAATTTTAATATTTTTATTGAATATTTAGTTGGATTTGTAGGCTTTATTTTGCAGGAGTTCAGTTGGGTTCACCATCAAATTTTTTAATTAAATTATTATATTTTAAAAAAAATGGTTGAATTTCTAGGCTTTATTTTACAAGAGTTGAATTGGTTTCATCACCAAATATTTTATTTAATATTGTTATTTTACTAAAAATATTATATATTTAATTAAAAAGTTTTTTTTTTTAAAAAACTAGTTGAATTTTGTAGGCTTTATTTTACAAGAGTTCAATTGGGTTCACCACCAAAGGAGTATTTTGTACAAATCGATACAGGAAGCGATGTGTTATGGGTCAGTTGCGCTTCATGCGAAGGTTGCCCGCGATCTAGTGGACTACAAGTACTCATTTGTACCATATCTTATCACTACTATAATTCTAGCATATAAAGAATCACATTAGTTATATTTTTATTATTATTCTCCAATCAACAGATTCCAATTCAGTTCTATGACCCATCTAGCTCATCAACAGCTTCTTTGATCCGTTGTTCAGACCAACGATGTTCTTTAGGGTCGCAGTCGTTAGATTCCAGCTGTTCTAAATCAAATGATCAGTGCATTTACCAGTTCCAGTATGGAGATGGTAGTGGCACATCCGGTTATTATGTATCTGATCTAATTCAGTTGGATACAGTTGTTGGGGATTCAACTTCATCAAACGCTTCGGCATCTATTGTATTCGGGTGAGTTGATAACTATTCTGCCGTTATCCACTAACCCATTTCAAGATTTGTTGTAAAAACCGTTGTTGACTTATGAAACAGATGTAGCGTGACTCAAACCGGAGATTTGACCAAATCTGATAGAGCTGTTGATGGTATATTTGGTTTTGGTCAGCAGGGGTTATCGGTGATTGCACAACTTTCGTCACAAGGCGTAGCGCCGGATGCGTTTTCTCATTGTCTTGTTGGAAATGGCGCAGGTGGTGGTATTTTAGTTCTTGGTCAAATAATCGAGCCAAGTATGGTCTACACTCCACTTATTCCGTCACAGTAAGTTCTCTTTCAGATTTTCAGTCAGAATGGAATTGACCGTTATGCCCCTCGGAGTCACCTAACCGTTAATGATGTTTATGTTTTTTTAGCTCAAATAAACAAGAATCCTTAATTGAGGCATTCTACACATCTTGTTTTATCTTTACAGGATTAACATTATTGTTTTAATGATATGAAAGGACCCCATGGATCTTTGACTTTTATTGGTATGCTACGGCCTACGGTTTGACCATTATGCCCCTCATAGACATGTTAACCTGATGTTCCAGGCCACATTACAACTTAAACCTGCTGAGCATTTCGGTCAATGGACAGACGCTACCCATTGACCCATCAATGTTTGCCACATCAGGCAGCCGAGGAGGAACCATCATTGATTCTGGAACTACTCTTGCTTACCTGGCAGAAGAAGCGTATGACCCTTTTGTGGATGCTGTAAGTTGTAAAGGGCAAAGTTGTCAAATTATTAATTACTTCCAAATAACCAAAATTATGAGAAAACACTTTTGTTGCTGCAGATTACACAAACGGTCGCACAATCTGTGCGGCCTCTTGTGTCAAAGGATAGTCAGTGTTATCTTGTTGCCTCAAGGTTTTTATTTTCTCATAATCTCATTTCCCACAATTTCCTTAATAATAGTTTTTTTTTTTTTTCATTTTTTCGTTAAAACTAATATTGGAATTTCAATTATGTTTCAGCACACCTGATATATTTCCTATAGTAAGCTTGAACTTTGCGGGTGGTGCTTCAATGATTTTAAGACCACAGGATTATCTTCTACAGCAGAACTCTGTGGTACCCATTTACACCTTGAAAATATTACATCAAGATAGCGCGAAGGCGGGCAACAAGCTGCGCCGCCACCCCTTTCTGAAATGTTTGATCGTCCATAATATATTTTTTTGCTTTTTTATGTGCTCTTCGTAGGGTGGAGCTGCATTGTGGTGCATAGGCTTTCAGAAAATTAGAGGTCAAGGAATTACCATTCTAGGAGGTACAAGTCTCTAGTTTTTCTACTATTTCGACTTTTAAATTAATTTTTTTTGAACTTTTTTTATTATTTTTAAATTTGGTTATGAACAATGCAGATCTTGTTTTAAAAGACAAAATAGTTGTCTACGATCTGGGTGGTCAACGGATTGGTTGGGCGAATTATGACTGTAAGTTATCCTCATTTTAAAAGACATCATTGTTGTTTCTTTATATGTTTAATGACATGTTGTTAAGTTCATTAACATTAACATTAAGCAACAAAAATTAAAGAAAAGTGTTATAATTCTCATATACATCAGTTCATTTGACTTTAAAAGTCAAACATTGTTTCTTGATTTTGTTAGGTACAACATCTGTTAATGTGTCAACTACATCAAGTGGTGGCAGAAGCGAATACGTAGCGGGTCAATACAACGATGGCAATTCGTTGCAGGATACCCGTTACAGTCTGATCTTAATCGTCTTTGTGGCTTTCATGCTACAATTATCAGTAATTGGTTTTTCCTAGTAAAAACATGATTTCTAATTGCCATAAATTTCCTAGGGTATAATTCTTTTGTTTGTATAGTAGGAAAAAAAAAGGGAATTGTTCATTAATATTTAATATATGTAACAACAAATATGCTAATTGGGATCAAGATTTATACATGTATAAGTGTACATGTATATATATACAAATTAACACTCTTTGTTGTGCTATAGTTCATGGCTTCTGAGATTTTATTTTTATGTTTAAGAGTGTGTTATAAGTTGTTAGACTGGGTAGTTTGTTTATTTAAAATGCTAACTAGAATCAAATCAGGATTTTATGTTTACGCGGTATAGGGATAAATCGTAAAATAATTGCAACGAAATATGATTTCAAAATCAATGGGGTTGGAGGCCCATCGGCAAACGCAAAAACTTTATGAATACTTAGGTTTAGAAGTTTTGGGTTTAAGTCCTACCAACTACTTAATTAAAAGAAACACGCCCTTTAAAAAAGATATGATTTTAGAGTAAGTGATATTATACAACTAAATCAAATATAGTTGTATAACAAACTTTTAATGGGGTTTGTTCTTTCCAGAAAAATGGGATTTTTTTATGGAGGTTTGTAAATTTGATGTGGAGTTGAGATGCCGATTTGTTTGGCTTTTGATGGTTTGTATATTGTGAGTGCTCTAATAAATGATGGAGATATATCAAATAATTAACTCATAATACAATTGAGTCTGTATTGAGAGTAGAGAGAAAAAGCACGACTTAATGTGTTCAGATTAGAGATAAGAATAAGAGCATTCACAATGTTGTAAACCCACAAATCGCCATCACAGTACTACATAAGATTCTCAAACGTCTTTTAAAATCAGTTATTTTACTACATATATACACCATTTTTCAAACACTCATTTTTTATATAAAAAGTTAAGTAATATATTAAAACTTGTTTGTATGTGGAGCCCACCACTCTCTCCTTTGTAGGAGGTTTGGAATTCCGAACGAAAGTCACAATGGGGGAGGTTTGGAATGGGTTAAGTTTGGAAATCCAAGCACTGCCACATTAACAATAACGCCCCCTCCTAAAAAAAGCATGTAATCAATTTAACATCGATTAATTAAGCCATTCCTTGAAGCGTGTTAATAATTAGTGAAAACCAAATGTTGTCACATTTAGTTACTCGTAAATTTTTGGTTGAGTACGATTTGCCATATGTTAATTAAATAGTCATTTTCAAAGTCACTTATTATTTATGGTTTAAATTTTTAAACAAACATCGAATCAAACCATTAACTTCTTCATATTGTAGTTTCCTAATTAAGTCATCTTTCATCCAAAAAACCATTGCTCACCCGTTTTCCTCTCTCAATTTCTCCTTCCATTCGTTTCTCTATATATATTTGATGATTGGTAATCTGAAAAGACAAACTCAAAAAAGTTTTTGTTTGAAAACGCCAAAGGGGCTGACTAACCAAACCAAACACAAATATTGTTTCCCAAAAGAAGAGAACAATGGCCTCGTATAGAGCTGTGCATTTTGTTCTCTTCTTCATCTTGACTACTGCTTCTTCGGCATTTTCTTCATCGATTTTATGTAATATATTAATTGATCACGTGTGTTTTAGTTATCTAACAGTGTTGAATAATATATATATTTGTTTTATGCATGATTTTCTTGTAATTAGTGGAAGATATGCTCGAATCTCAAGTGGCATTGGGGAAATGTCGTGTTAATGCACCTAAACGTATGTCTAACTTCTCTTAATTTTTATTTTTATTCATGTAAATTTTTGAATGATTTTAATCTCATGAACGTACATGTTACAGCTTGCCCTGTGGACTTTCAGAACAAAAACTATGACGATATGACAAGAGTGTGCAAAAAACCTTACAAAGCCGGACCGTGTTGTAAGGCCCTTCAAAAAATTGCGTGTCCGCACATGGATGAGCTCAATGATCAGTCAAATGACTGTGCAATTTCGATGTTTGGTAACATTAATTACCACGGGAATTACCCTACTGGTCTTTTTTTTAGGTTGTGCAATGAAGGCGACAAAGGTATGGAATGTGAAGGATATTGATCGTAACACCCGTACAAGGCAGACAATCATGTATATAATCAACGATGATATATTGAAATAGCATTTTAAATGTCTATTTCTAGATTGCAAATCATGACATAAATCCATGCATTTAGTGTATATAATCATGATTTATGTTTACAAAATATAGGATTTCCTTCGTCACCCAGTGATTTAACAAAAGTCCATAAAGAGTCAAGAAACGGTATATTTAAATAGGGTATATAAATTCCATCCGGCCGTACTAACCAAAAACAATATTCAACACCAAACCCGAGTCTATCACACTTCCCCGGGCAAGTTTATAAAAGATTCCAAGCACTGATATTTTCTACCCCACTAGAATTCCCATCAAAATGGGATCTACGACCAATCGTTTCACAAAGGACTAGTAGTAATAACCATAGGAAGGGAGGATATGTTTTCCAAGATCATCGTCTTTTGATCTAACATGAGTAACAATATCTTGAGACGAATCACTAAAGCTGCATAACGAGAATACCAAAGATTTTTAAAGGGTCCTACTATATGTAATCCCAATTGGATCTTTAAACACCTAATATATGACTCATATATGTGTGTACGAGTCATATATGCTTTGTTGGGCGTGGTGTCTGTATACGAGTCATATATAATAAATATGACTCGTATACTTGTCAAGGGTGTATGCTAAGCCTTTTTGAAAATACAAAATGGATGTGTGATTTTGGTTATCTTAGAAAGAAAGATTTTACGAGGTAATTCTTGTCCCATATTAGAAGAAGATTAAACTTGAAAATATGGGGAACTCTAAGAGGTAATGCACACCCTGATCATTGTCGGACCTACATATAATAGGTTGTTGTGCAGCATGAACACGTGGTTCGGATGAAGTAGGACTTGAAGCACCATTCGAAAATCGAAAATTGTTTGTTGCTTCTTTTGCAAATACGTGATGAGAAGTTGGACTCAAGTGTTACACCTCTTGTTACTTTTCTTCTTATAAATCTTACACAACACCCAATCAGTCAACACCTGTATAATTGAGCTGAGAGTCTCACAGCAAGCAGCGTCTCTATTCCGATAGATTAGTGGTAAGGTTGTCTACATAATGATTAAAAAAAATTAGGGTGAGCAAAAATTGATTAGTGGAGCCGAAACCAAATTAAGCGATATGACCAAATTGAAATAACTGAACCATATAAAGAACACGTAGTTTTGTAATTTTGTGTATTCTGAAAACCTAAAAAAATAATTTAATTTTGAACTATTATTCTTTTAATATATAGATTAGAACTTTTACTTTTCAGTGTTCAGTAAGTAAGTTGTAAAAAATTCAGTTGTACCCATAGTAGTTAGGTCTAAATATTTAATAAGCAATTGAATATAACCTAACAAAAAAGTTAGCCCCAAATTCATTATTTTAAGAGAGTATTGAGCCCAAACCAAACTTGACCAGCTCATACAAATCCCTCTTAAAAATAATCTAACGCAATAACATGTAAGCATCCAGATTACACCCATTTAACTATGTGTGATAATTCGTTAAACAGGTTGTGTTCGTCATACAAGACATGCGTCCATGTTAGCTACACGTCTTCGAAACAAATAAATAACGACTCGCACCCATGTTTATACCAAGCCTGTCACATACCTAGTTAATGGGTTTTATCTAATAAATTTATTTAGTCCTAGAAAATTATTTTAAAATATATTAGGTCTAGTCACCAATTTTATATTTCCGACCAATATTCTCACCAACATACTTATCACTCATACAACGTAATTCGCATGTAGATGTCAATATGTTAATTATTCTTCTAATAATATATGGTATTTTTAGACCTTTTATCTAAATGAATATGCACATATACATATGTGTGCGTTTTAGTATTTGTTTATGGAAAATTAAGAGGTGAGGAGATAAGTTTAAGAAAGAATAGCAAGAGAAAAGAAACATTTTTTTTAAATTTCAGTTTTACCCTTTTTATTGAAATGCTACGTACACGTGTGATAACATAGATAGGTTGGCCCGCTTGAAGCCTTAAAGTAAGCAGACAATCCATGAAGCAAAGAGCATTACTACTCAAACTAGGTGTATTAATACGCGCGTTGCGCGTTTTTCACATGACGTGTTAATGCGGATTTTGGTAACCGACAAAGGCATAGAGACTAACCTTGAACAATGAGAAAATACAAAAGTGGCAGCGGCTACGCGGAGAATACCGGGAATCTCCCGCGGTCCGCGGCACATGGTGGAGATGGCGCACGGTAGATGTGGTCGGTGGCCGGCTGCGTACGTTAGAGTGAAGCAACTATGCATTTCGTGGTCGTTAAATATATAGATAATAAACGAACAAAAACCGAACCCGTGCGTAATCGGGTAAAAAAAACGCATTATGTCGGGGGCCAAAATGGAAAAAAAAAAGTTAATAAAAAAGTTGGTGGCCAAAACAGGAAAAAAAAACTTAAACAAAAAGTAAAAAAAACATTGTGTGGCCAAAATGAGGAAAAAAAACTTAATAAAAAATTTGGTGGTCAAAATGAGAAAAAAAAGCAAAAAAAAAAAAGTCGCCAAAATAGAAAAAGTAAAACATTACTATTTAAATCATCTTGCTTATTAATATATTCTAATGGTCAAGCAATGAAACGACGGTATCCATCTCATGATAGTGACCTTCACAACACTTATACATTATATTGACCAATATGAGGCATATAGGGTTTCACATGACCCCTTTCAGTCTAACTCACCAACTGAAAGGGATAATGATTGGGTCAATACGAGGCGTACTAGTACGATGTCATACGATTTACATAAAGCATCTCCCACATCGTACCCTATACGCCTAGTATTGACCAATACGAGGCCTATTGGTTTGAAGTTGCATTATTGTTGGCCCTTTTCTTCTTCTTTCTCTTCCTTCTTCAAATTTTCATAGACGTTCTGTGTTTTCTTTCATTCGTTCCAAAGTTTTTAATTCTTCTAAAAAAATGTCATGGTGGTCTAATTGTTTCGATGAATCAGGTATTCCTGATTCTTACGAGACAGGTATTCCTGATTCTTACAAAAGTAGATAGAATGATCCTTAAGAGGAAGAGGTTGTGTCTAGTTACAAAACCGTTGTTGACAGACCTGAACGAGCCATACTATGAACCCAATGTTGAACCCTTCGTATGTACCGGAAAATAACAAGTACTACGAGCACGATGGTGAATATGCGTTCGTATCGCAATGCTCTTCATACGAATAGCCACACAACCCGCAAGTTTCAGAAGAGCAACCACACTACTCTCATGTTTTAGACGAGCAACCACGTAGCAGCCCAGTTTCGTATGAACTGAACAAGATTTTATGTCGCGAAAAAATTTGGTTACGTGGGTTAGGAAAAGGAGAAAAGATAATGGTTACGTCATTGTGACCCGACTATCCAAAAAAGTTATTGAATTGGACGTGACAATTTGGCTAGTATTCAACTGCAGTGGCGAACACAAGAGTATAACCACGCAGAGGAGAATAGGAAGTCAAAAAAATTGGTTGCCCTTTTCAAGTGGTCGGGTTCTATGACGGGAAGCGTGACGTTTGGAGGATAGATATGAGGAACACCGAACATAACCATGGTCCTGCTGAATATCTGGAAGGCCATGCGTATGCAAAAAGACTTTCTTCCAATGAATCTAAATTGGTGGAGGATTTGTTAGCGTTGGACATGGAGGCGCGTAAAATCTGGAAAACCCATGCAGCAACTTAAAAACTTTCTGGTTTATAAAAACTACACATATTACACTTGGCAGGATCCTTCAACAAACGCGTTGAGGACATTTTTTGCATCCGCTATCCTTCAAAATCTGGCATGGGTTCCCACATGTTTGGTTAATCATCACGACCTACAAGACTAACATGTACCATTTACCGTTAGTGCAAGTTATCGGTATGGCGTCGACAAACCGGTCATTTTTTGCCAGTAATGCCATTGTTTCGAAGGAACGTGAAGAAAAAATCATATGGGTCCTTGAAATGCTCAAGTCTATGTTGGAAGAGTGTATGGATCCACATGCTATTTTAATTGACAAAGACCAGGCGCTTATGAACGTATGTGACAAAATTTTCACAAATGCTAACAAATATCTTTGTAGGTTTCACATTTATTAGAACATTTCAAAATGGAGAGTAGTGAGTGTGTGTTTGAGAGTGTTTTAGTGAGATGAACCAACAAGTGATAAATGGCAACCTTGGGTTCCTATTTATAGTGTGAAAAGAGTGAGAGAGATAGCGAGAGAGAGAGAGAGAGAGAGACGAAAGGGAGGGGAGGGAGGGAGGAAGGTAGGAGGTTTCTAAATGGGGAAGGTCACCTAGTATAGTAAAGTGTGATTAAGGAATATTACCATATTAATGTTAAGTCTTTCAACTGATGCCATTCAAATCAAGTGATTTAGGAGTCAAATCTTGTCAAATGAAGATGACTAAACACTAGATTATGTTGACTCCATATTTCCATAATGTGACAACTCATGGGTCTTACAATTGATTAGACATGTTAATTTAATAAAAAAAATTATGTATGGTGTATGGGGGGCGACAGCTACTAGTAAAAAAGGAAGAAGGATTTGTGCATTTTGGGAATGTGATCTTCCATGGGTTTTATTAACAAAAGAAATCATATCATTTAAGCATCTTATCTTGGTCTTGGTAATACTTAAGATCTTACCATATTTGGCTTAATACAAATCTTTGGATTAGGATGTTTGTAAAAGGTGGGACAATAAGTAAAAGTTGATCATGATTCTAGTTGCATGTATACATATATACTTATCCAAGTAAATTCCCATGCATGCACCCATGTTATAAATATATACACACACACATACGTACCTCACGCATATATATATATATATATAGAGAGAGAGAGAGAGAGGTAAATTCATATTTTTATTATTTGAAAGTGATCATAGTTCCTACATAAACATGTCTATATAGTTATTTATATGGGAAAATAATACGTGTACGTTTGTAATCCTTATAAAGAAAATTATTATTGTTTGAACTCGCGTCACCAATTCCGAATAAATCGGGTATTTATACCATATTGTGCGTTCAATTGCACTAGTGTGGGTCTTGCTAGACTTTCCCGGGGACTTATGCATTAAAATAACGTCTAATATGTGTATCAAATTAAACGTTGACTAGAAAGTGTACGGATTTGACCTGGTAAATCGGCGGGTGTCACATAATAAACTAAGATCACTCACAATGTGGACATTTTACTCGTCTAGTTCCTAGGTGGTCTAGTCCTGAACTAGTTCACTTGTCAAGTTGTTTGGCTTTTGGTGGTTTATACATTGTGGGTGTTCTAATAAATGATAGAGATGCATCAAATAATTAACTCGTAATGCAATTATGAGTCTTTGTATTGAGCGTAGAGAGAAAAAAACACAACCCTAATGTGTTCTGATTAGAAGTAAGAATAAGTGCTTAACAATGTTGTAAACCCACAAATCGCCACCACAGCTATTACATTAGATTCTCAAACATCTTTTAAAATCACTTATTTTACTACTATATACACCGTTTTTCAAACACTCACTTTTTAAATAAAAGTCAAATAATATATTTAAACTTGTTTGTATGTGGAGCCCACCCCTCTCTCATTTGTAGCGGGTTTGGAATTCCAGACGAAAGCCATAACGGGGGAAGTTTGGAATGGGTTAAGTTTGGAAATCCAAGCAGTACCACATTAACAATAACGCCTTCCTTCTAAAAAAGCATGTAATCAATTTAACATCGATTAATTAAGCCATTCGAACTGTGTTAATAATTAGTGAAAAAATTCATTTTAAAAGTCACTGATTATTTATGGCTTAAATTTTTAAACAAACATCGAATCAAACCATTAACGTCTTCATATTATAGTTTCCTAATTAAGTCATCTTTCATCCAAAAAACCGTTGGTCGCCCGTTTTCCTCTCTCTGAATTTCTCCTTCCATTCGTTTCTCTATACATATTTGATGATTGGTAATCTGAAAAGACAAACTCAAAAAAGTTTTTGTTTGGAAACTCCATAGGGACTAACTAACCAAACCAAACACAAAATTTGTTTCCCAAAAGAAGAGAACAATGGCATCGTATAGAGCTGTGCATTTTGTTCTCTTCTTCCTCCTAATTACTGTTTCCTCGGCATGTTCTTCATCAATTTTATGTAATATATTAATTGATCTCCTGTGTTAATGTTTTAATTATCTAACAATGTTTAATAATATATATTTTTGTTTTATGCATGATTTTCTTGTAATTAGTGGAAGCTATGCTCGAATCTCATGTGGCATTGGGGAAATGTCGTGTTAGTGCACCTAAACGTATGTCTAACTTCTCTTAATTTTTTAATTTTATCCATGTAAATTTTTAGTGAATTTAATCTCATGAACGTACATGTTATAGCTTGCCCTGTGGACTTTGCGAACAAAAACTATGACGATATGACAAGAGTGTGCAAAAAACCTTACAAAGCTGAACCGTGTTGTAAGGCCCTTCAAAAAATTGCATGTCCGCACATGGACGAGATCAATGATCTGTCAAATGACTGTGCAATTTCGATGTTTGGTAACATTAATTACCACGGGAATTACCCAACTGGTCTTTTTTTTAGGCTGTGCAATGAAGGCGACAAAGGTATGGAATGTTAAGGATATTGATCATAACGCCCGTACAAGGAAGACAATCATGTATATAATCAATGATGATACAATGAAATACCATTTTAAATGTTTATTTCTAGATTGTAAATCATGACACAAATGCATGCATTTATTATATATAATCATGATTTATGTTTACAAAATATAGGATTTCCTTCGTCACCCAGTGATTTAACAAACGTCTATAAAGGGTCAAGAAACGATATAGTTAAATAGGGTATGTAAAATCCATCTGGTCATACTAACCAAAAACTATATACAACACCAAACCCGAATCTATCACACTTCCATCGGGCAAGTTTATAAAAGATTCCAAGCACTGATATTTTCTACCCCACCATAATTCCCATCAAAATGGGTCCTGCGAACGATCGTCTCACAAAGGACTAGTAGTAATAACCATCGGAAGGGAGGATATGTTTTCCAAGATCTAACATGAGTAACAATATCTTGAGACGAATCAGAGAATCTGCATAACGAGAATACCAAAGATTTTTAAAGGGTCCTACTATATGTAATCCCAATTGAATCTTTTGACACCTAATATACGACTCGTATATGTGTGTACGTGTCATATATTCTTTGTTGGGCGAGGTGTCTGTATACGAGTCATATAGTTCATGTATAAGAAGGATATAGTATATATGACCCGTATACTTGTCAAGGGTGGATGTTGAGCCTTTTTGAAAATACAAAATGGATGGGTGATTTTGGTTATCTTAGAAAGAAAGATTTTATGGGGTAATTCTTGTCCCATATTAGAAAAAGATTAAACTTGAAATATGGTGAACTCTAGGCGGTAATGCACACCCTGATCAATGCTAGACCTACATATATTTCAAATGGGCAGGCACCCCTTTTAAAAAAATGTTTGAATTTGTAGGCAAAAATCCGGATCGTACCCCCTTAAAAGTTTGGCTGAACCCCCGATCGCTCTCCAGACTATAACTTCTGGGCCCGCCACTGCCCCGCAACACGCATCGTGACTTACTGTCACCATGGAACACGGTAGTCTAGCCACCAACTTATCTCCATTTTATATTTTCCTTGTGAGACAACCATTACATATTAATCATTCAAACTCAAGAATTTATACAACTTATATTGATATTTTTAACACACAATATCTTATATACCTTTTGAACTCCAAAATTATATCAACTATCTCAAGTAAACTATGGATATGCGTGGATTCATCATCAAAAGACAACCACTAAGAAAATGTTACATGTCTCATTAGTTTCTTCTTATAAATCTTACACAGCACCCAATTAGTAACACCTGTATAAATTGAGCTAAGAGTCTCACTATAAACAGCTTTTTTATTCTGATAGAGTAGTGGTAAGGATGTCTACATCTTACCCTCTTGAAACCCTACCTTAGCTTTGCTATGGATGAGATTTACTGAGTATGATAATGATTAAAAAAAATTAGGGTGAGCAAAAATTGATTAGTGGAGCTGAAACCAGATTAAGCGATATGACCAAATTGAAATAACCGAACCATACAAAGAACACGCTGCTCAGTAATTTTGAATGATTATTCTTTTAATATATAGATTAGAACTTTTACTTTTCAGTGTTCTGTAAGTTGTACAAAATTAAGTTACAGTGTACCCATAGTGTTTAGGCCTAAATATTTAATAAGCAATTGAATATAAACTAACAAAAAAGTTAGCCCCAAATTCATAATTTTAAGAGATTATTGAGCACAAAACCAAGCTTGACCAACCCATACAAACCCCTCTTAAAAATAATCTAACATTATATAATGTAAGCATCCAGATTACACCTGTTTAACTATGTTTGATAATCCGTTAAACAGGTTGTGTTCATTGTACAAGACATGCATCCATGTTAAGCTTCACGTCTTCGAAACAAATATATAACGACTCGCACCCATGTTTTATACCAAGTATGTCACATACCTTGTCATTGGGTTTTATCTAATAAATTTATTGATTCCTAGAAAATTATTTTAAAATATATTAGGTCTAGTCACCAATTCTATATTTCCAACCATTATTCTCACCAACATACTTATCACTTATACAACGTATTTTTAAACCTTTTATCTAAATGAATATGCACATATACATATGTGTACGTTTTTAATATTTGTTTATGAAAAATTAAGAGGTGAGGAGATAAGTTTAAGAAAGAGTAGCAAGAGGAAAGAAACATTGTTTTTAAATTTCAATTTTACCCTTTTTTTATTGAAATGCTATGTACATGCGTGATAACATAGATAGGTTGACCTGTTTTAAGCCTTAAAGTAGTGGATAATCCATGAAGCAAAGAGCATTACAACTCAAATGGTCAAGCGATGAAACGACAGTATCCATGTCATGATAGTGACATTCACAACACTTAAACATCGTATTGGCCAATACGAGGAATATAGGGTTTCACGTGACCCCTTTCAGTCTGATTCATCTCACTGGAAGGGACAATGATTGTCCAATACGCCTCGTACGAGGCATATTAGTACAATGTCAGTACGATTTACATAAAGCATCTCCCACATCGTACCCTATATAGCTAGTATTGACCAATACGAGGCCAATTGGTCTGAAGTTGCATTATCGTTGGCCATTTTCTTCTTCTTTCTCTTCAAATTTTGACAGATGATCTGTTTTTTCCAATGTTTTCAAAACCGGACCGGACGTCAAACCGGTCTTCTTACTGGTCCACTGGTCGGACCGGTCTGACCGGATTTAAGAACCGGGTATACTATTTTATGTATGTGTATATATATATTTATAATATTTCTTTTTTTTAACGTCTATATTTTTAGTAATATAAAATAAAAGTAATAAAAAGTAAATAACTATAGTTTTAATATTTATATATAATATAAAGAAAATCACTAAAAAATCAGACAAAATCTTCGAAAAACGAAAAAGCATCTGCTTCCTATTCACTTTTCTATCATATCCCTTCCCCATGCTTTTAACATCAAAAGACCACATCTCCATCTTTTTTTGTATCAAATAAACACTCTCAAGAAAAAGCATCAGTTGGATCATCTATGTTTCATCTTTTTTGCATCTCGTGTCTCAATGAAGCAGCGAGGGTTACTTGGAGGTCGACCATTGTTTTTCACCGATCTTGCGGTCTGACCGCCTGTCCAGCGTCCAACCACCGGTCCCTTGCATGAGCGGTACTATCCATAGGCCCGGACCGTCCAAGGTCCCGTTTCCCGGGCGAACTGGTCCGACCGGCCGGTCTGGTCCGTGTTTGAAAACACTAGTGTTTTCTTTCGTTCCAAGGTTTATTATTCTTCTAAAAAAAATGTATTGGTGGTCTAATTATTTCAATTAATCATGTATTCCTAATTCTTACAAGACATGTATTCCTGATTCTTGCAAAAGTATATGGAATGATCCTCAAGAGGAAGAGGATGTGTCTAGTTACAAAAAACCATTGTTGTCAGACCTGAACGAGTCGTACAACAAGTACTGCGAGCACGGTGGTGAATATGCGTTCGTACCTCAATGCTCTTCGCATGAACAACCACAAAAGCCACAAGTTTCAGAAGAGCAACCACACTACTCACATGTTTCAGACGAGCAACTACGTAGCAGCCCAGTTTCGTATGAACTGAACAAGATTTTATGTCGCGAAAAGATTTGGTTACGTGGGTTAAGAAAAGGAGAAAAGATAACGGTTACGTCATTGTGACCCGACTATCCAAAAAAGTTAATGATTTGGACATGATGATTTGGCTAGTATGCAACCGCAGTTTCGAGCACAAGAGTATAGCCACGCAGAGGAGAATAGCCACTCAAAAAATTGGTTGCCCTTTACAACTGGTCGGGTTCTATGACGGGAAGCATGACGCTTGGAGGACATATATGAGGAACACCGAACATAACCAGTGTCCTGCTGAATATCTAGAAGGCCACGCGTATGCAAGAAGACTTTCTCCCAACGAATTTAAGTTGGTAGATGAGTTGTTAGCACATGACATGGAGGCGCTTAAAATCTGAAAAACCGTAAACATTGCATGTGTGTTTTGAAAGACATACACAATGTTATTCAAAAGATTAATGCCGGAAAGAAAGACCATAGATCACCCATGCAGGAACTCAAAAACTTGTTGGTTTATAAAAACTACATGTATTACACTCGGGATGATCCTCCAACAAATGCGTTGAGGACATTTTTTGCATCCGTTATCCTTCAAAATGTGGCATGGGTTCCGCATGTTTTGTTGATCGCGGTGACCTACAAGAACAACATGTACTATTTACCCTTAGTGCAAGTTATCAGTATGACGTCGACAAACCGGTCATTTTGTGCCACTAATGCCATTGTTTCAAAGGAACATGAAGAAAAATTCATGGGGTCCTTGAAATGCTCAAGTCTATGTTGGAAGTGTGTATGGAGCCGCATGCTATTTGAATTGACAAAGACCAGGCGCTTATGAACGTGTGTGACAAAATTTTTCCCAAACGCTAACAAATATCTTTGCAGGTTTCACATTTATTAGAACATTTAAAAATGCGATTAAGAGAAAAGGGAATTGTCCATTAATATTTCTAGTTATCAGTCATTGCTTTTTCCTAGTAAAAACACGATTTCTATTTGGTAGAAGTTTCCTAGGATATAATTCTTTAATTTGTATAGTAGAAAAAAAGGGAATTGTACATTAATTTATATATATATATGTTTTGGTAAAAAATTATCAACTAGAAAACAATTTTGTATTCCAAATCAGAAATGTGAGGTGGAGTGCTTAAAATGTTTGTTATGTTGAAAATTCGGTTATATTCTTAAGGATGTCATGTTTAGGATATTAAAGCAACATATTTTGACAGCTATGTTCAGGATAACAAAGGAAACGTAAGGATGGACAATTATATTTCCAGGATGGAACTGTTTGAATTAAGTTAAGCAACTAGAACAGAAATATAAAATGGCAATACAAGAACACTCGATCTACGAGGAAAACCCTTGATCAATTGATGATCGCCGGCACAAAACCTCGGGAGGAATCTAAGCCCCTGCCTTCGTTGTTAATATTAATAAAAAAATATAAGTACAACTTTGGAAATGAGATGGACGAGCTACTATGAATACAGATGAGTGTTGTGTGTGTGAGCTAATGGAAAGTATGAGTTGCCAAAAGATCAAGTGTGTAGGATGTGTATCAACAGGTATCCTATACTCGTCCATAACACCACTATTTATAGTAAATACATTTAACTAAGATCCCTACAAATCCGCTATGTTTGACTGTTTCAGCTCAACGTCTATATTGCTTGAATAAGTTGCCACAACCGTTACATAACTGAATTCCGAGATATTCGCCTGAATTTAATCTTGGACGGTTACATTTGGACCTATTCTTTATCAAGGACTTGTCCCATACATCATTCTCTTGTCTTGTAATTTAGAGTAGGTCAATAGAGCCGTTTGAGTAGTCTTATAAGGTTTGTTGTTGTTTAAGAGTACCTGCATTTACATAATTTTAAGATAATTCGTTAGTCCATCCTCATGATTTACATAGGATAATATGCAGTTATATCCTGAATCCTGCACAACCTTTAGTATCCTGAGGATATCATATGGTAAATACAAGTTAATAATATCTTGAAGATTTCACCACCAACAATATATATATAATAAACAAAAAGGGGTACGCCACATGGCACAAGGTGAGGTCTTTACACCCATTGATTTCCCTTCAAGAGTATTTTTCTCTCATATGAATGGCACAAGCACTTACCCACAATTTTTAAACGTTAATAACTTTTATATACGACATTTTTAAAAAAAACATACACCAAAAAATAATGAGCATTTTATTATCTTTTCAACGAGTAGCATAGTGCTATACAAAAAACGAAAAACCCTGACTATTTTTAGTGGGATTTGTTCATGTAGAAAAAAAAATACAACATGTTTAGGTAATACATTAATCATGTATAAGTAAGTCACTAATCATGTTAAGATAATATATATGTTTTTGAACCTACTATTACATGTAAGAACCAGCTAACTACATATATATTCACAGGTGTAGTCAGTTTGGTAAAAATCTATTTTTTTGTATTTTAATTGGTGTTGCTAGGTACATAAATTATAAATGTTGCTAAGCGGTTAGATGTAGCCTATGATTCTTAGACACCATGTAAATTTCAAGCTAATAAATGATAATTAATCACCTCACCATGCATGCCTCGTAAATCGTTTTTAATGTATTTACTTTGAAATCAGCTAACATGTGGTGATTATTAAAATAAATACTTAAATTATGTATGAGTAGAAAAAATAGTGGGAAGACATAAAAAGTTACCATCCTACAATCTTTTAAGTCGATAGCAGTTATGTCATTTTTATTTATCTTCAAAATATATCTTCACTGTTTACCTATTGATTGTTTTATTTGGTGTCACCTAGGTGATCGATTATATATCCATAATAAAGATTGAACATGTATGTAATTCTTTGACAAACGCTCACTTTACACATCAGAATCTTCTATCATCATCATCATCATGACGTAAAATTTGATACCATTTTGGTTGTTTTTTCCATGTTCACATTACAGCTTTAGAATGTCTATAGGATGTGACAAAGTTTTACAGAGACTTTACTTGAGCAAGATGTACACATGTAGAATTAGAAGTAGGTTTTATGAGTTATCGAGTGTTAGTCCTTTACAATATTTTTTCTAAGAAAAACAACATATTCCTTTTACGATACACACATTTTGTTACTTCATATTAGATTTGTCTATCCCGGAAACCTCACGGGGGATAAACTAGTATTTAATATATGTAACAACAACATGATTAAAAGAAACACACCTTTAAAAAAGGTATGATTTTAAAGTAAATGACATTATACAAGTAAATCAAATATATAATAGAAGGAAAATTTTATTTGAATTGTTTGTTTGATCCGTGATACATAATAAACTAAGATCACTCACAATATGGACATTTTACTCGTCTAGTTCTTAAGTGGTCTAGTCCCGAACTAGTGCACTTGTCCAGTAACATTGTAGACCTCGTCTCGCATGTTTCATGTCCCGACTACCAAGCCTCAATCAAACTACATTGTGGGTCCCTCCCGCCCATCTCTCTCTCTCACACACATTATATGCACATGCGCGCGCGCACACACACACACACATATATATATATATAGGAATTGGTTCAAATGAGAACCTTTGGCCAAATTGAGAACTGAGAGAATCATTCTGGACCACAAATTTCTCTAAGACAAAAAATAGAGAATTACACAAATTGTCATTTAGTTATTAGTATTACTGAAATTGCATCCTCTGTCCTTTATGGAAATTTTTCACTCCTTATATCCTTTATTTTATCAATTTGTTACACCCTTTGACCTTTAGCCCAACTTAGTTAATGTAACGCCCCAAAAACCGAACCTTAGTTAATTGATATGTTTTATTGTGTTATGGCATGAAATAGAATAACTATGTATCTAACCTAGTTAGATATACAAGTTAGACACAAGGAAAATAAGGTTTTTGATATAAAAGTGATAAAAACCAATCATGAGGGGCTGAACTTGTAATTTCTAATTAAAAGAAATAAGGTAAATTAGTGGAAGTAAAAAACTCCCTAATCATATATTTGTATGATCGATGTTTGGAAAGAGGAGAAAAAGGGTTTCAAGACCAAACTCAAATAACTACACAAGTTAAAGGTTGAAACGAAGATTAAAGGCTTGCATGTCTAAATATTTGTGGCCATCTAGTGATTTCCAAACATGGGGTAAGTAATAGAATCTTGTTTCATGATGGATTTTGGTTAGAGACTCAAATCATGATCTATGAAGGGAATTGGTTGGTAATAAAGGATGAATTTTAGCATTTAGTCCAAATCATAGTAGAAATTGTGTTTATAGTTGATGATGTAATTTGAATGTATGTTAATTTCATGAAATTAGCAAGTTGAATGATGTTCATGTAGGTGTAGTAATTGATTTGAAATAAACTTGGTGATTGATACAATGAACTAGGAAGTTAAGCATGAAATACTTGTACATTGAGCTTAGAAAGTTGTATGCATGCCAAGTGTTTGATGAAATGCTTATATGATGATAGTGTTGGAAATTTATATACAAGACTTGACAAATATGAAAGTAATACGATAGACAATAGATGTTGTTGATAGTAGGTTAATATGAGGAATGTGTATTAGAGACCACCATTTAAGTTAAAAATCCCGTTTTTTGGATTTTCTAGCTGTCAAAAATTGACATTTCCCGGAGATTGGACCGTCAGATCATTCTCAAATTTTAACATAAGCTTTAGCACATAGAAGATCACATCCAACGGTGGGAGTTTGAATTAGAGGCCTGAAAAGGGGGTTTTTACTGACCAGAAGACAGCAACTCGAAAAAGGGCCTTCCGGCCACTGTTTGTTGTTTCAGTGACAGGGATGACATGTTCAGGTGGTGGAAACTAGTAGGGGTTGTAGGTCTCAGCGAGACGGTTCCATGGACTCCTAAATCACCTAAATCGGAGTTCATTTGATATTGTTTCGACCTATACTCGCATTTGGTTCAAAGTAAGGTTCAAGCAATCATGGCAAGATGGACTCAAAAAGAAGAGGCAAAGAAACAAGAGTATGGAAGACTCGAGGTAAATGATTCCCAAACTTAACTTCCATTTGTATATTTGAATTCGTATGTTTGTGAAGAATGGTAATCATTTAAGAATGAATAAGTGGGTATACACTTTCGAGTAACTCATTTGGTGTATTCAATTGTTGTGTTAGATTATTATGTCATGAAATAGTTGTTTGTGTCAATAATGGAAAAATCCCAAAATCGGGTCACTCGAGTGAGTGGATTAAACGGGTTGGATTTTAAGCAAAACTTATATATATTGGATGATTGGTTAATTAAAAGTAAGATACCATGAATTATGGTGAAAATGACCCATATGTGACCGTTAGACACAAATGGGTAATTATTGGTCAAATGGGTGGGGTTAACCCAATTACTAGAGTGAATGGTAAAATGATTAAGAACACATATAATGAGATGGATAAATAATACTTAGGTATTAAAGGTGTTGAATGACCCGTCATATGTTCTAATGGTTTGCAAGTTTGACTTGTTAAATTAGGAATATAAATGACATGGATTGGAAGACAACGGGTCAAACGGATGGAATGGACGACAACACTTCTATGGGCAAAGGTAAGTGATTCCTGCTCCGTTTAGATAAATGAATTTATACGTATATATGTGTGTGTAAGAAGAATGGGAATCATGAAAGGATGGAACGTTAATAATGATGCCAAGGCATGTTATGGAGCTTATAATGGGTAAAACGCAGCTTTGGATGGACCGGCGTGGGATGGATCAAGAAAGGATGGAAGGAAGAAACAAAAGAAGAATTTCAGTGGTCCACCGTAACATACGGTGGCACCGTAAATTATTGTGGCTCCTGGGCACCAATTCTTCACCGTAGCACAGTGTAGAGCTACCGTATCTCTCTGAAGTCCACCATAACTTACGGTGGCTACCGTAAGTTACGGTGGAAGCTGCAAAAATAAAAATGTTTCACTTATATGCGCAATCCGTGTTCGCGTTTAACGCACTGAATACATTGTTGGACTTTGTGAATGCTAGGTATGGGTGTAGCAAGTAATAGGAATGCGGATTTGCAAATATGACATAAGTACGGAATGATGCGTGTGTATGTAATTAAATTGATATGTGTGTATATATGGTAACAAGTACGGTAAGTAGATTTGTCATGCTTTTGTAGATTGAGTAATGGGATGTATGTATGGGTACTTATACTCGGGTTTGCGTGAGAGTTTTAGGTATGTAAAGGTTGGTCATTATTTGTAGATGGAGTATAGGATTGGAAACGTCATGTTTGTCCTAGTGAACACATGAAGGAGAAATAGCATGACGAGTCAAGATAAGTTGTGTAGGGGAATTTGTACGCATGCATGAATTGTAGTGTTATTAACCTTTTATTATGAGAATGGTAATAAAGATGCAGGTAAGCAAGTATGAATGGAAATAGCATGACGAGTCAAGATAAGTTTTGCAGGATGTATGTAGTGTTATTAACCTTTTACTAACCTGATCGTTTCGAGGCTAAAGCGAACGATTAAAATTACGACTCGTTGATCTTGTTCTTCAAATTGCAAACAATTTGGTGAGTGTTTATGATATATTTTTGCACAGAAACGGTCAACTAAGGCATAAGATGTTTAGCATGTTCCATAAACATTTAAAAATGTATTTTGAGAAAATAAAGGTCTTCAAACATTTAAAAACCCACTTGCAAACCGAGCCTCTATACCAAAAATTGAAACATATTATAACATCTTATGCCTTAGTATTATGCAAAAATATACTATAAACACCCACCAAGTCGTTCGCAATTTGAAGAACAAAATCAACCAGTCGCAATTTTAATCGTTCGATTTAGCCTCAAAAACGATCAAGTCAGTACGATTATTATACATGGTTTTGATCAGAATTTGATGTTCTATAATAGCCCTATTATTTCGTTAATAGCCGTGGTCGAATTCGAGGTCAATCAAGGGTTAGGGTTCGATCAAAACTATAGGGGCTAAAATTGTAAACTTAGAAAATAAAGTTAACCAAGTTTTTTAACTATGTTAGGCAAAAGGCCAAATGGTGTAACAAATTGATAAAATAAAGGATATAAGGAGTGAATAATTTCCATAAAGGACAGATGATGCAATTTCAGTAATAATTAAAGGACAATTTGTGTAATTCTCTCAATTTTGCATTAATCGTTGCTTTATATGCAGGAATTTTTTTATTTTTTTTTCAATATACACATATGTATAATTGCTATATACACATATGTATAAACCAAAAAAAATAAAAAATAAATTCTTGCATAAAATGGGCGAATAAAGCAAAAAAAAAAAAATTTTTTGCCTTTATATGAAATGTGTGGTCCAGAATGGTTCTCTAAGTTCTTAAATAGGGGTTGGTTCTCTTAGGATCCATACCCTATATATATATATTTTAATAGGGTTTGTTCATTGTAGAGAAAATGGGATTTTTTATGGAGGTTTGTAAACCTGATGTGGAGTTAAGGTGTCGAGTTGTTTGGCTTTTGGTGGTTTATACATTATGGGTGCTTAATAAATGATAGAGATATATCAAATAATTAACACGTAATGCAATTATGAGTCTTCGTATTGAGAGCAGAGAGAAAAAACACGACGTAATGTGTTCCGATTAGAAGTAAGAATAAGAAATTAACAATGTTGTAAACCCACAAATCGCCACCACAACTACTACATTAGATTCTAAAACATCTTTTAAAATCACTTATTTTACTACATATATACACAGTTTTTCCAACATTAAATAATATATTAAAACGTGTTTGTATGTGGAGCCCACCCCTCTCTCAATTGTAGCAGGTTTGGAATTCGGAACGAAAGCCACAATGGGGAGGTTTGGAATGGGTTAAGTTTGGAAATCCAAGCACTACCACATTAGCAATAACGCCTCCCTCCTAAAAAAGCATGCAATCAATTTAACATCGATTAATTAAGTCATTTCTTGAAGCGTGTTAATAAGTAGTGAAAACCAAATGTTGTCACATTTGGTTACTCGTAATTTTTTTGTTGAGTACGATTTGCCATATGTTAATTAAATGTTCATTTTAAAAGTCACTAATTATTTAGGGTTTAAATGTTTAAACAAACATCAAATCAAACCATTAACTTCTTCATATTGTAGTTTCCTAATTAAGTCATCTTTCATCAAAAAAAACCATTGGTCACCCGTTTTCCTCTGTCTCAATTTCTCCTTCCATTCGTTTCTCTATATATATTTGATGATGGGTAATGTGAAAAGACAAACTCAAAAAAGTTTGTTTGGAAACGCCAAAGGGACTCACTAACCAAACCAAACACAAAATTTGTTTCCCAAAAGAAGAGAACAATGGCCTCGTATAGAGCTGTGCATTTTGTTCTCTTCTTCCTCTTAATTACTGCTTCTTCCGCATTTTCTTCATCAATTTTGTGTAATACATTAATTGATCTCGTGTGTTAATGTTTTAATTATCTAACAATGTTTAATAATATATATTTTTGTTTTATGCATGATTTTCTTGTAATTAGTGGAAGCTATGCTCGAATCTCATGTGGCATTGGGGAAATGTCGTGTTAGTGCACCTAAACGTATGTCTAACTTCTCTTAATTTTTTAATTTTATCCATGTAAATTTTTTAGTGAATTTAATCTCATGAACGTACATGTTATAGCTTGCCCTGTGGACTTTGCAAACAAAAACTATGACGATATGACAAGAGTGTGCAAAAAACCTTACAAAGCTGAACCGTGTTGTAAGGCCCTTCAAAAAATTGCATGTCCGCACATGGACGAGATCAATGATCTGTCAAATGACTGTGCAATTTCGATGTTTGGTAACATTAATTACCACGGGAATTACCCAACTGGTCTTTTTTTTAGGCTGTGCAATGAAGGCGACAAAGGTATGGAATGTTAAGGATATTGATCATAACGCCCGTACAAGGAAGACAATCATGTATATAATCAATGATGATACATTGAAATACCATTTTAAATGTTTATTTCTAGATTGTAAATCATGACACAAATGCATGCATTAATTATATATAATCATGATTTATGTTTACAAAATATAGGATTTCCTTCGTCACCCAGTGATTTAACAAACGTCTATAAAGGGTCAAGAAACGATATAGTTAAATAGGGTATATAAAATCCATCTGGTCATACTAACCAAAAACTATATACAACACCAAACCCGAATCTATCACACTTCCATCGGGCAAGTTTATAAAAGATTCCAAGCACTGATATTTTCTACCCCACCATAATTCCCATCAAAATGGGTCCTGCGAACGATCGTCTCACAAAGGACTAGTAGTAATAATCATCGGAAGGGAGGATATGTTTTCCAAGATCTAACATGAGTAACAATATCTTGAGACGAATCAGAGAATCTGCATAACGAGAATACCAAAGATTTTTAAAGGGTCCTACTATATGTAATCCCAATTGAATCTTTTGACACCTAATATACGACTCGTATATGTGTGTACGTGTCATATATTCTTTGTTGGGCGAGGTGTCTGTATACGAGTCATATAGTTCATGTATAAGAAGGATATACTATATATATGAATCGTATACTTGTCAAGGGTGTATGCTGAGCCTTTTTGAAAATACAAAATGGATGTGTGATTTTGGTTATCTTAGAAAGAAAGATTTTATGAGGTAATTCTTGTCTCATATTAGAAGAAGAATAAACTTGATAATATTGTGAACTCTATGCGGTAATGCACACCCTGATCATTGTCGGACCTACAAATATTGCAAATGGGCGGGCGCCCCTTTTAAAAACATTAGCGGAATTTGAAGGCAAAAATTTGGATCGTACCCCCTCAAAAGTTTGGCTAAACCCCCGATCGCTCTCTAGAAAATAACTTCTGGGTCCGCCACTGCCTTGCACACGCATCGTGACTTACCGTCACCATGGCACACGGTAGTCTGGCCACCAACTTATCTCCATTTTATCTTTGCCTTGTGAGACAACCATTACATATTAATCATTCAATCACAAGAATTTATACAACTTACATTGATATTTTTAACGGACAATATCTTATATACTTTTTTAACTCCAAAATTTATATCAGCTATCTCAAGTAAACTGTCGATGCATAGATTCTTCATCAAAAGACAACCACTAAGAAAATCAGCCTCCCCAAGAAGAAATGCACTTAAATCATCAATAACAACATCTTCTGAAGTCATTGGAGATTTGTAAGTAGGTAGTGATGCAGCATCAACAAGTGATTTGACTGAAGTAAAACTTGAAGAACCGTCTGAAAGCTTAAAACTGTTTGTGGCGACTAACATAGACCGATTACATAGAGAGATACCGTCGGGAGGCATGTTTGGTGAAGTTGCTGGAGACACGTAAACAAGTTGTTGTGCAGCATGAACACGTGGTTCGGATGAAGTGGAATTTGAAGCACCATTCGAAAATCGAAAATTGTTTGTAGCTTCTTTTGCCTATACGTGATGAGAACTTGGACTGAAGTGTTACACGTCTCATTACTTTTCTTCTTATAAATCTTAGACAGCACCCAATGAGTTAACACATGTATAAATTGAGCTAAGAGTCTCACGGGAAGCAGCGTCTCTATTCCGCTAGAGTAGTAGTAAGGATGTCTACATAATGATTAAAAAAAATTAGGGTGAGCAAAAATTGATTAATGGAGCCGAAACCAGATTAAGCAATATGACCAAATTGAAATAACCGAACCATACAAAGAACACATAGTTTAGTAATTCTGGGTATTCTAAAAAGAACAATTTAATTTTGAACTATTATACTGTTAATATAGAGATTAGAACTTTTTACTTTCAGTAAGTTGTAAAAAATTAAGTTATAGTGTACCCATAGTATTTAGGCCTAAAATATTTAATAAGCAGTTTAACATAAACTAACAAAAAAGTTAGCCCCAAATTCATTGTTTTAAGAGATTATTGAGCCCAAAACCAAACTTGACTGGCCCATACAAATCCCTCTAAAAAATAATCTAACGTAATAACATGTAAGCATCCAGATTACACCCATTTAACTATGTTTGATAATCCGTTAAACAGATTGTGTTCGTCGTACAAGACATGCGTCCATGTTAGCTACACGTCTTCGAAACAATAAATAAGGACTCGTGCCCATGTTTTATACCAAGTCTGTCACATACCTAGTTAATGGGTTTTATCTAATAAATTTATTTATTCCTAGAAAGTTATTTAAAATATATTAGGTCTAGTCACCAATTTTATATTTCCGACCAATATTCACACCAACATACTTATCACTCATACAACGTAATTCCACATATAGATGTCAATATGTTAATTATTCTTCCAATAACATATGGTATTTTTAGACCTTTTTATCTAAATGAATATGCACACTATGTGTGCGTTTTAATATTTGTGTATGGAAAAAAAGAGTGAGGAGATAAGTTTAAGAAAGAGTAGCAAGAGAAAAGAAACATTTTTTAATTCCGGTTTTACCCTTTTATTGAAATGCTATGTACACGTCTGGAAACATAGATAGGTTGGCCTTGTTGAGACCTTAAAGTAAGCGGATAATCCATCAAGCAAAGAGCATTACAACTCAAATGGTCAAGCGATGAAACGACAGTATCCATGTCATGATAGTGACCTTCACAACACTTATACAGCGTATTGACGAATACAAGGCATATCGGGTTTCACATGACCCATTTTAGTCTAACTCACCGACTAAAAGGGACAATGATTGGTTCAATACGCCTCGTAATGATCAATACGAGGAGTATTAGTACGATGTCAGTACGATTTACATAAAGCATCTCCACATCATACCCTATACGCCTAGTGTTGACCAATACGAGGTCTATTGGCCTGAAGTTGCATTATTGTTGGCCCTTTTCTTCTTCTTTCTCTTCCTTCTCTTCAAATTTTCACAAACGTTTAGTGTTTTCTTTCTTTCGTTCCAAGGTTTTTTATTCTTCTAAAAAATGTCATGGTGGTCTAATTATTTCAATGAATCAGGTATTCCTGATTCTTACAAAAGTAGATGGAATGATCCTCAAGAGGAAGAGGTTATGTCTGGTTAAAAAAAACATTGTTGTCAGACCTGAACGAGCTTACTACGAACCCAATGTCGAACCTTCATACTTACCAAAAACCAACAAGTACTACGAGCGCCGCAATGCTCTTCGTACGAGAACCACACAGCCCGCAAGTTTACATACTACTTGCATGTTTCAGACGAGCAGCCACGTAGCAGCCCAGTTTCGTATGAGTTGAACAAGATTTTATGTCGCGAAAAGATTTGGTTACGTGGTTAGGAAAGGGGGAAAAGATAATGGTTACGTCATTGTGACTCGTCTATCCAAAATGTTAATGATTTGGACTTGATAATGTGTCTAGTATGCAACAGTAGTGGCGGGCACAAGAGTATAGCCACGCAGAGTAAAACAGCAGACAATAAATTGGTTGCCCTTTTCAAGTGGTCGAGTTCTATGATGGAAGCGTGACGCTTGGAAGATAGATATGAGGAACATCGAACATAACCATGGTCCTGCTGAATATCTAAAGGCCACGTGTATGCAATAAGACTTTCTCCCAACGAATTTAAATTGGTGGAGGAGTTGTTAGCACAGGACATGGAGGCACGTAAAATCTGGAAAACCGTAAAGATTGCATGTGTGTTTTGAAAGACATACACAATGTTATTCTAAAGATTAATGCAGCTAGAAACACGATGGATCACACATTCAGGAACTCAAAACTGGCTGGTTTATAAAAACTACACGTGTTACACTCGAGGGGGGGGGGGGATCCTTCAACAAATGCATTAAGGACATTTTTTTGCATCCGTTATCCTTCAAAATGTGGCATGAGTTCCCACATGTCTGTTGACCTTCAAAGTGTCGCGACCTACAAGACCAACATGTACCATTTAGCGTTAGTGCAAGTTATCGGTATGACGTCGACAAACCGGTCATTTTCCACTAATGCCATTGTTTCGAAGGAACGTGAAAAAAATTCATATGGGTCCTTGAAATGCTCGAGTCCATGTTGGAAGAGTGTATGGAGCCGCATGCTATTTTAATTGACAGAGACCAGGCGCACATGTAGAATTAGAAGTAGGTTTTATGAGTTATCGAGTGTTGATCCTTTACAATACTTTTGTTGATCCTTTACAATACTTTTTCCTGATAAAACGACATATTCCTTTTACAATACACATATTTTTGTTACTTCATATTAGATTTGTCTATCTCAGGAACCTCCAAGGAGATAAACTAGTATTTAATATACTAGGTTAGAGTCCCGTGTGTACACACGGTATATCCCCAACTCAAATGACAAAATTATTTTATAAAGATTGTATATACAAGTTTTATGTATTAAAAGTTACGTAATACAATTCGTATGGATTTTCGTTGCATGCAAAATATCATAAAAAGATTTGATGTTACCCAATAATAGATTTATGAATAAATAAATGTTTGATTTGACATGATTTAAAAACAAATAATGAAATGAATAATAACATATTTACTGTAACAAAATGCAAATGAACATTATAATTCAAAGTAAATAAATACACTTAAACAAAACATAGAACTAAAAAAAAACTGTGTTAACCACTACAACCATGATTTACAAATATAAGTACAGTTTTATACATTGGTTTAGTTCGTACAAGGAGTAGGCAAATCGAGTATATCCACTGCACCACCCATTTAACACATAAGTGAAAATGAAACTCAATTATAAAACGTGTCTGATGGCCAACCACAGACAACCATTTTGGAAGACAGATATCATGTAGACAAAAAAGATGTCAGGATAGGCATATTTACAGCCAAAAATTAACTTCAAAGTTCAAATAATGCTACCAAATGTGCATTTACGCAATCTAATGCATAGAGAAAATAAACATCATTTATTTTTGCTTCTAGTTGCTCAACTTGTAGAAAGCCATCACTTATATGCCACCAGACCATCTTGACATTAGATACCAGCAAAATTAGGAATAGGCTTTCATATTCTTTTAGTTCTTAAGCAATATTATACAGATAACATGAATGATCTTACATATGCAACTTTATCTCTTTAGAATCTTTCACTTGATTTAACATCTTCACACATACAAGGTTTGTACCAAGGGTTTTCTTCCCCTATAAATGATAAATCAAGATAAATAATGTTGAGATTCTAACGCATACAAAGTGGCACCATGTGAAGGGTGGCATCATGTGGTTTCGCCTTATCAATCTCGCAGCAGGGAATCTTAGCGCATCGCCACACTTGATGCGTTTTCAGAATCGCAGCGCGCCTCATCAAATGAGAAACTCGACTACATTTTCATCGTAATTAGACATTGCATTTTTAGTCATCTTGATTAATATAATCTGTAGTTGCCCACATTTAGGAAAATAGGCCAATTTTCTTGGTAGGGGTCACACACAAGAGTTCAAATGAGAACTGCATGTTAAGTTGTTTAAATACTTTGATGGCATTTGGTCAATTGCTCAATTCTTATGGCTTTATAAGGCATCATATTTTGCTGTTCAATTGCAAAGGGAGAAAGTGAGAAACTTTGTGTCTGAGTTAACCTGTTACTATGTATAGAACATATAAGAATGTCAGGCATTGCATTCAACTCCACTGACCCGACTGAACATATACATTTAAAGCATTTTTAGAACCCAACCTGACCCGACCCGAAAACCCGCTTTGACTCGAACTGACCCGACCGAAAAACCCCCCCCACCCCGTTAGGACCCGAATCCATTCTGACCCGAACCGATACAACCCTTTTTTAATCGACCCGTTTTGACCCGAACCCGTTTTGATCCAAACCCATTTTGACCCGCGACCCATATCGACCCAACCCGACCCGTTTGCCAGCTATAAACTATCTATACACTAAACCATGATCAAAAAATAAAAATAAAAAACGGCTCGGTAATCAAAATAAACTAAATGAGAATATATTATTATAGTAAGAATATCTTTGTTTTGCGATGTGTGCAGA
>JAUTDX010001306.1:0-76674 GCA_030844895.1 Ambrosia x helenae | reverse complement strand
AACCACAAACATATTATTGCTTGCAAACAGGAATCTTCATAACTTCCATTCCTTGGCCACTGATTGTACACTTACCAGCTTCAAACAATAAGGTGTACCCTTTTCTCATAAGCTGCCCTACACTCAACAGATTGTACTCCAAAAATGGAGCATAATACACATCTGATAAAAGCTTGTGAGTTGTAGGACCAGTTTTAATTTTTACAACACCTTTTTCCTTTTACAGCCAATGTTTCTTTGTTACCCAACTGAACATCCAGTCTAAAGTTTTCATTTAGTTCAACAAAACTTGACTTAGCTCCTGTCATGTGGTTAGAGCAACCAGAGTCCAAGAACCACAGTTGTTTGCCTCATGAGCAGGAGTTGTGTTAGTCATTAATGAAAAAGGAGCCTTACAACATTTGGTAAATGCCATAAATAGATGCTGCTCCTCATTGTTCTCTCCTAGTTCAGCAGTTTCAAAAACATTAGCTTGTGGGTCCTCATTGTACCAACAATCCCTTGACATGTGACCATTACTTCTTACATGTATAACATTGAGGTACTTTGCTTCTGTCAAATACTCTACCTTTTCCATGACCCCTGGCACCACCACGTCCTCTTCACGTGGATTGAATGGTCGATTGCTTTCTACTACCTGTAAAGCATGCTCTTCAGTTTTATCACTCTTTTCTTGAGATCTACTATTTAACCTTTCTTCCTGTGATTGCAAGGACCCCATCAACTTGACAGGTGTTAATTGAGCTAGATCAAAAGAGACCTCTATTGAGGGAACAATGAAATCAAATCTTGGGGATAGACTGCGCAGGATCTTTTCCACAACAGATTGATCTGACACAATATCTCCATAAGATCTCTTTTGACTGACTATGCTCATCACTCTGGAGAAATACTCTCCAACACTTTCAGAATCTTTCATTGAGAGATTCTCAAAATCTCTCCTTAATCCTTGCAACTTAATAGCTTTTACTTGAGCATATCCTTGATACTGCATCTTCAAGATCTCCCAACATTCTTTGGATGATTCAGCAGCAGCAATTCTTGAAAAAAGTTGATCATGTGTGGCTTGTTGAATAATAGCCATTGCATGATCATCTTTCTTTTTGGCAGTCTTGAGTTTGTTGACATCTGGTTCAGCTTCATTCACCCCTTGTTCGACTAGCTCCTACAGATCTCTGGACCTTTAAAATGGTTTTTAATCGGATACTCCAATACTCATAGCCCTCACCCTTAAAGACTGGGATTGGGGTAGGAGCCGTAGGAAGAGTACTGGTTTGTTTAGCCGGCCATGTGTGTTTGAAAGGGACAGGAATTGAAATCAAAGGAAGGTTTGAGTGGAACAGTATTAATGAGACCTTAGCTCTGATACCACTGTTGGATCAAGAGCATACACAATAAACTATAAATGAGAACAGATTATTGATCAACTTCAAGGCTTTCTTATTGCTTATTTGTGAATACAAAACAAAGAACAAAAGCTGCACTTATATAGGCAGCAAGTACAACGGCTAATAACTGAAATAGCAAAATACCAGGACTTCCTAACTGACTAGAATTCAAATAACAAACGTTAACATAGAATAAGTAAAAGCCTGAAACTTAGGTTGACCAAAACAGATCTCCACGTGTATGCTGCATGAAGTGAGAATCATATTTTAATAAAGTGAAGCATGGGACAAGTGTCCCCATGTTAGTGACTAAGCAAATTAGTCATGGTTGGGTTCGTTTCGCGTATTAGCTCGGTCTCGCAACGTGTGTTTTCGTATGTAAAAGTATACTTATACAATTATTCGGGTTCAAGTTTGTAACTAGTACTCCCGTATAATAATTATTCTTATATTTTAACATTGGTATTTATTATTTTTATACTAGTTTTACTAATTTAAATGCGAAAAATTTCGGGTCTCGAACGGGGTGTTACAGACGGTAACCATGAATGACGTGTTTTGGCATAGCTCACTGTCTAATATGGTAGGGGTGCGACCAATGCAAAACGGTGAGCTTGGTCACAGTTTGATACAGCTGGGCGGGCATATCAAACAAAATTTTATACGAGTTAACTAGGGTTGTTATCTAAGGAAATGCTAAACAAAGACAGACAACGGACATGGGCCGTGATAAACCCATGGGTCAACTGGACTTTCGGGTCAGTGACGTAACTATGGACATTTGAAACTGAGGTATAACGACCTGTGGGATCGTAGAGCCCGACGTACTGTTCCATTATATCAACCATAACTTCGGTTTTGGTTTATAAGTCATGTACAACGGACTTGGACCGTGATAAATCATAACCAACAATTTAAGTTTTAAATTTTTGAAAAACATTCCCCGGCTTATTTTTCCAATTTTTCTGTACTTACCTGGTGATCCTCAAGGGATGACAAACCTACCTCTAACGAAAATAAGAAGAAACAAAAACCATCCAAAAAGAAAGTTGATGAAATTGGTGGTCTCGGTTTCCTTTACAGGAATTCTCCAAGGTGGCCAATCCGAAAGTAAACCTGCAATGAAAAACTAAAACAACCGCAATTATAAAAAATAAAGCAGAAACAAAAATGAAAAAGAAAAATAAAGAAAACCAAAATTTCTTCTATTTTCTTGTTTATTCTTCCTTTCAAGCTTCCATTTTCAATCTTTGTCTCATCTAACTCTGTAAACTTCACTCCAAAAAGCATTTTGTCCTGCAAAACAAAAACCAACTCAAAGTGTTGCATCCATCTTATAAGTTCATATAAAAACTTAACTTTACACATAATAAAGACAGAGTTTTCAACCAGGCATCAAATAACCTCACCCTATATATAGAGAGAGAAAGAGGCATGTTTTAGAAAATTTTAAGGTTCCTTAATTATTGAAGATGCTCTTGTATAACACAATAATATATAATATTTAATTGTTTATGATTGTTTAAATATGTATTTGTTTAGTTCTCTAACTAAAAAACGTTTATAAGCTACATATTATATATATTTAACACTACTAAATTTTAGGACCTGTATGCTGCGGTAGAACCATTATATGAACAAAAAAATAGATGTTGAACCACACATGTGTGTTGTGAAGTTTTCACTTCTTAATTTTAGACCAAAATGTAAACTATCATTGCGGAAAAGAATATTAATGACGGGTTCATAACGTTGGTAAAAATAAGAAATCACGATGATACATAATAAAATGTCTTGGTGGCAGCCTGATTTGAACATCGAAACGTAAAAAATCCATCATGACGGTATATGAGAAAGTGCATATGATACATAGCAAACTGTAGGGAGTTAAACCTCTATGGCTAAAGTTTATATTATGAAATTCGTGGTTAAATTTTTAAAAGCGCAAACCTAACCATGTTAAAAAAGGGAAAATAAATTTAATAAAGTTCAGGGGTCAGAGGACAACTTCATTAAAGTTTATGGGTAACAAAGTAAATTAGTTAAAAAGAATAGCTTAAATAAATAAATTGTATGGGGGACAAAATGTAAAATAGGAAATATTGTGAAAAAAAATATCAGGTTAAGTATAAGAGTCAAAATGTAAAATAGAAAAATGATGTGATCGAAGTTTGAAAAAGAAAAAGCTTTACTATTCATATAGTTTTAACTCTAATAATAGTCATCTTAAATTGAAAAATATAAAAAAACTAACTAGTATTATGACCCCCGCGTTCTGACAGGGGTGTAATGTCGTAACAAGTAGCACTAATGTCACACTATCGTTAGCGATCACCAATACAGAAAATTTCGTACAAAAAGAAATAAGAAACGGAAAAAAAAACCCGAACGAAAAGTAGATGTAAAAACGTTGACCTGCACACGCAAAACGTAAAGTATAGAAAACAATAACTAAGTCGATCTATGACCCGTGCGTTGTGACGGGACAGTTAAACCGGAAAAGGCATAAAGACGTTAAACCACACACACGTTGGGCTACGTTAACTCATAATTATGTACAATACCACTAAACACAAACAACTATAAAACACAACATACAACACTGTTATGCATAAACAACTTGTAAATTAATACTATATATATCAAACAATAAGTATTTTTAAATTGGAAAACATCCAATAAATAATATATTTATTTGATTACTTGAACTTTAAAAGTAGTTCAAATCATTACAAAGAAACTTAAAACAAGGAATTAGCAAAATACATATCTCAGGAAGATAGTAAAATGAATAATGGAAGCCACAACTAACATGTTTTATTTAGCCTTATACTATTTCTTATTATTTCTTAGTGTATCTATCATGAAATTGAATTATCTTCTGCGAGGGGCATTTTCTCTTTGAGCATTGAAGTAGATAGCAGCAACAGGTAACCCCAAGTCATTTTCTTGAGCGAAGGCACGAGTGTTGAATCGATCTCGTGAAACCGGTGGCCTCACTGATTGCCTAGCTCTTTGCTTGAACAATAAGAACACATACCTATGGAATCCGATCACTGGCTTTGGTTTTTCATAGCTCACAATCTCCCTTCCTGTAACATATAATTAATATACATAGATATATAGTACGTATAGTTTTATCTAATATATAGTCCATGCATGACATGTTGACATACCGAAAGTTGCATCAGTTGTACCCGGAATGTCTGTGACAATCCTGTAACATAGAGTACTCTAGTTAGTAATACTTGAAGAATCTATCTGTAGATGTTGTATATATTAATATTAGTGACAATTCTAATTACCAATGAAGATGTTCTCTCAAGTACGGATCACTTGGACTTGGAGCATCCGATCAGTCATGACCTATAATTAAGTAAACTTAAAAGTGGATATATAATATATGTAGATACAAGTGCGTGTGTAAACGTAATTAAGATATAGAGAATGTATTACTAGAGTATAAGATGATCTCATGTCAACGCCACCGATATGAACACGAGGTTTAGAGGCAACCAGATTAGGCTTGAGCTCATGGCCGTTAGCAACCGGGCATTGGGGATTATAGGTTACATCCATTTGCACACTCGGTGTGAATTGGTCGACGACATCGCCTATCACCCGCCCTACAACAAGTGACATGCTGATATACTCTTATATTTATTTTGTGGATGTGTAACAATGGGTTATTAAGGTCCCATTTATAGCACGAAAAGTATGGGAGTGAAGATGCATGAAAAAGAAAAGTGTTGAGGTGGGCTAATCAGAAGAGGTACCAAGATTCAATTCCATATACAAGTGTATATTAATCATTTACCTTTTCGTACTAGATCTGGGAGTTACCTTGTCGACGGCGCCTTTGGATTAAAAAGAATACATCGCAATTGCAAATGAAGAATAAAGGCACTTCATTTTCTTTCCCCACTACACTTTTTCACCATCAAAAATATACTCCGGCCTTCGGTTCTAGGTGGATTAAAATTCGCCTTATAAGTTTTGAGTTTAACCTGTTTAGTTTGAAAGTACTAGCGTACGTTAAAATAACGATCAAGAACGTAATGGCTTGTGTCAGAACGTGAAGCTCTTGATCAGGGTCACCATAAGATCAAGGGTAGTGGGGGTGATGGGGCTTGATGGGGGACGCGATGGCCACCCATAGTGTCGGAAACACCGCCCCCGCTGGGGCTATGCATGGGGTCTTGATGGAGGGTTTCGTGATGGAGGTCGCGAGAAAAGGAGCATTGGAAGAAGGGAAAGGACCGTTATGGACTCGAGATTCGACCGTTGAAACGATCATTTTATTAAAAAAAAATCAATTATATATATATATATATATAGGTAGGTAGAGGATCCTTACCCTATATATATATATATCACAAACTCCAAAACAATTATCATTTACACTAAAAAACCCAAACCAACTTAACCTCTACACTATAAAAAACCCCATTCTTCTTATAAAAAATCACCATACCACAATGTCGTCTCCTCTCTCTCAAGGTTCGTTTACGATCTCTATCAAAGATTTTTTCACGACGACGGTGCGGGAGAGTAAGAAGCGGTTTCGAGTGCGGTTACGCTAGCGATGAACGCCATCCAACATGTAAATAATCCTCTCCCACGCCTGATATTCACTAGGGAATATATACAGCGAGACCGTGTAGCCGCAAATGATCATTTAATGAATGATTACTTCAATCCTTCAGTGGTTTACGACCTGATATGTTTAGGCGTCGATTTCGGATGAGTAAAAGGTTATTTTTGCGCATTACTGAAGATTTAGAGTCTAGCTATGAGTACTTTAAGCAGAAACCCGACGGTAGAGGATGTTTAGGATTCACCCAATTCAAAAGGTCACTTCCGCGTTACGCGTGTACTCTCCTAAGGGAACATATACGGTATCAATTACGAGTATTTGAAGATGGCGGAGAAAACCACACGTGATACCTTGGAATATTTCTGCTACGGTATATTTACAATTTTATATATAAATATAAAGTAGTAGTTAAATTTTGTTTATTTTTTACCCGTGATGTTTTATATATTTTAAATTAATTTTTTATGTATATGACAATTATATGCAAAACGTTACTTGAGAAACCCCACATGGAACAACCTTCAACAGATATACGAAGTGTATTTTAGAAAAACATGGCATACCTGGCATGATTGGTAGTATAGACTGTCATCAATGGCGGTAGTATAAATGTATAATTATTCAACCGCATGACGAGGTCAACATACACGCGGTGACCAAAACGAACTGACGTTGGTTTTACAAGCCGTTGCCTCATACGACCTTTGGGTTTGGTCGGCCTTCTTTGGTCTCGCCGGGTGTATGAATGACATAAATACTTTCCAGTTTTCACCATTGCTAATGGCTTACATTGGCAGCACAATACAGAAAGCTGGGTTTTATGCAAATAATAATTACTACAAGCATGGATTCCCCCTTCTGCCTGTTTCACGTCAGCGCAAGCACTGGCACAAACAAAGCTTCTCATATACGAAAAGCCTACTCTCACTGACATTACCCCTTTGCACCTGCTCACGAACAAAATGTATATCGAGCTCTATATGCTTCGCCGTTGATGCTGAACCGGATTGCCAGATAAATAAATTGCACTGACGTTATCACAATATACCAATGTTGTGCACAAAAGTGGAAGGAAAAGCTCAATGAGCATATTACGAAGCCAACAAATCTCAGCCACAACGTTGGCCACGCTACGGTATCTAGCTTCTGCACTGGAGCGAGATACAGTAGGTTGCCTCTTAGAAGACCATGAAATAAGGTTATCCCCAAAAAAATGCAATAACCGCTAGTGGACCGTCGTGTGTCGGGACAACCTGCCCAGTCTGCATCTATGTAAGAAGTGAGAGATGGGTTGGCGGAGGAACCCAGAGTGAGGGTGAAATATTTGGTGCCCTGTATATATCGTATAATACGTTTCAAGGCGTTCCAATGGTCGACATGGGGAAAATGCATATGCATGCATACCTGCAAGACTGCATATGTGATATCGGATCGAATAAATGTAAGATACTGTAAAGCACCCGCGAGACTCTGATATAATGTGGGATCGTGAAACAACTCATTGGCTGTTGCACTCTGCTTAGAGTGAGTGTCAACTGGAGTAGCTACGGGTTACAAGATTGCATGCCCGCACGGGTAATGATATCTGTGGCATAAGATTGTTGAGATAAGAACATGGTATTTGCACCACGAGTAACGGAGATGACCTGAAAATAGCTAAGGTGACCCAATTCCTTCATCGCATACTCGCTGGCCACTTTGGACATGAGGCGGTGGCGAAGACGATCAGGTGAGGTGACTAGAATAATGACATCCACATAGAGAAGTAAGTAAGTAGTATCTGAACCCTACTGAAGCGTGAACAGAGAGGCATCACACCTGCTGTGAAGAAAACCCAAAGTAAGAACATAATCAGTGAACCTTTGATACCATGCCCGGGGTGCCTGTTTGAGCCCATAAAGAGACTTTTGAAGTAAGCATACATGTATCAGGATAATGTTTATCTCGAAAACCCATCGGCTGATACATGTAAACAATTTTATTTAAGTTCCCGTGGAGAAAGGCGTTGGTGATGTCTAGTTGATGAATGGACCAACGCTTCGATAAGGCAATGGACAAAACCGTCCGAATTGTGGCAGGTTTAACCACGAGACTAAATGTCTCCCCACAATCAACGCCCACCTGTTGTATACGACCATCACATACCAACCGTGCTTTGTACCGTTCAAGAGTGCATCATACATGTACTTATATTTGAACAACCACATGCTACGAGTAACATTTATCTCAGGCGAGCGAGGAACTAATTTCCATGTACCGTTTCTAATTAGTGCATTATACTCAGTAGTCATGGCGGAATACCATTCCAGAGTGGTCAGAGCATTGGTGGGTTTCTTCGGTAAAAGAATGATGGATTGGGCAGTGGTTATTGCGTGTAAGTTTAGGGTTTTTTTGGGTTTGAAAATTCCGCTCATTGAGCGGGTGTGGATAGAGCGGGTGGTTGTGGGAGGCGGTGGGGGTGGGGGTGCGATTGGTTGTGGGTCGGATGTGGCAGGGGAGGGTGTGGTTGGATGGGATGTGGTCGGTGGAGGTGATGGAACGGTTTGGGCTGGGGTGGTCTGGTGTACGGGAGGTGTGTGGAGTGGCCTGAGAGATATAGGTGAGGAAGGTTGATGTTGTGGGTTGTTCTTTTGGGCTGGGGAGGCTATTGGGCTTGGAGATGATGGCGCCTGTGAAGGGACGGTGGTTGGTGGTGTGGTTTTGTGAGTTATGTGAGGTCATAAGTGGTGAGGGAAGGGTTCAGGCAGATATTATGATTTGTTGGTGTGGACGTCTAGACAACGATATCCCCGGTGCGTGGGCAGGTAACCAAGAAATACACACGGGTGGGATCTATTCTCTAATTTGTGGATAGAGGTGCAGGGTGTTAGAGGGTAGCAAAGGCACCCAAAAACACGGAGGTGGTCATATATGGGTGTGGTAAGGTAGAGGAGTTCGGTTGGGGTTTTATATTGGGTGATTTTATTTGGGATAATGTTCAAAAGATAGGTGGCGGTCTCAAGGGCAAAGTGCCAAAAATAGGTAGGAAGTGAGGCATGGGCAAGTAAGGTGCGGATCATGGTATTTATGGTGCGGATCTTACTTTCTGCTTTGCCATTTTGAGAGGAGGTGTAAAGGCATGACAGATGGTAGAGGATACCGTTTGTGGTGAAAAAGTTTTGGAAAGAGTTATTTACATATGCGGCCATTATAACACTGAAAGGTTTTGATGGTACGTTCGAAATGGGTTTTAATGGTGTTTTAATGGTGGAGGCGTAGACCCTATTTGGAAAGGCTCTGAATCATCCATTCAGAGGGGAGCCTCTGATTCGGTCAGATGTTGGCTTGTTTGGTTGGAAAACAACGACCTCTGAATGGTGCCATTCAGTGCTAAGCCATTCAGATTTACACAAACTCTGAATGAAAACAAAGACTCCTCTACCCCTCAGACCCTTATCTTCTTCTTCTTCTTCCTCACAACTTCACCTCTCCTCCCTCTCTTCACCGCCGCCCCACCCCTCTCCTCCCTCTCTTCACCATCGCACCGCCGCCCTCGCCTCCTCCCTCTCTTCACTGACACCCGCCGCCCTCTCCTCCTCCCTCTCATCCTTCTCGCATAACCCACAGCAGGTTATTTTTTTTTTTATTTTTTTTCTATCAAACTGATATATTCATTTGTTTACTGATTATTACGATTTGGTTGAAGAAAGAAAGAAGGAAAAGCAAGATGAGGAGTTCATATGTTGAAGAAAGAAAGAAAGAAAGAAAGAAAAGAAAAACAAGTAAAGCTGTATGTGTGGGTGATAAAGAAAGAAAAGCAAGATGATTGACGTGTGTTTGTTTGTTTTTGTTGTGATGTCGTGTATATATCAGTATATATCTTTGTTTGTTTTTTTATATAAAAAGTAAAGATTTTTTCAAAATAAGTTGAGGGGTAAAATAGTAATTTTATAAAGTTATTCAGATGTCTAACCAAACAACACTTACTGGTTCAGAGCCTCATACCCATTCAGACCTCTTACTGGTTCAGCACTTGCCAAACAGCCCCGTAGTGAGTGAATGTGGTGAAAACGTTAGATTTATTAGCAAGTGGATAGGTCCATAAAAAATTCGAGTAATCATCTAAAAGTAACACATAATATTTATGTATCGATGAGCTAATTATTGGGGATGTCCACACATCACTATGAATTATGTCAAAAGGTTGAAAAGTAACATTATTTGAAGCAAAAAATGGCAAACGAATACTCTTTCTGAACACACACGACTGGCATACATTATTCGATAAATGTTCAAAATCAATAAAACTAGAAGTTTTTAATTTATTCAAAGAGGACCATCCTGGTTGGCCAAGACGGTGATGCCAGAGTTTTGCAGTGATAGCAGCAAAAGCACGAGGTTGAGAAGATGAGGACCGAGAACCAGAGTATAGGTCACCACTGCTGTTGCATCGCAGGAGCGGGGTCTTGGTCTTGTAATCCTTCACAAGAAAACCAAACGGGTCAAATTCCACAGAAACAGAATTATCAGTGGTAAATCTACGGACCGAGAAAAGGTTTATAACAAGATTGGGTGAGTAAAGGAAGTTTTTGAGAATAAAGGGTGGGAAAGTCTTAGGTAGGTATTTTGTGCCCTGACCAAGTACAAGAATGGTATCGCCATTACCTACAATAATATTTTGAGAAATGCAAGAATTAGTAAAAGTATGAAAATCACCTTGCTTGTGAGATATGGTAGAAGATGCGCCTGTGTCCATGTACTAAGGAGGATCCGGTTGCTGTAGCGACATGGTGTAGAGGGCTTGTTCAATGTTTGTTGGGCTGTAGGTGGTGTGGGCTTGATGTTGTTTGGGCCTAAAAGACTCGGCTGTGAAGATGGGTTTGTATGGGGTCGGTTGGAACTTGGGTAGGGACAAGGGGTTGTGGGCCAGTGAGGTGTAGAGGGTATTGTATGTTGGGCCGGACTGTATGTTGAGGAAGGGGCCCAAGGAGTGGTCCAGGGGAAATAATATGGTGGAGGCCATGTAGGTGGTTGTTGATATCAGCCATAAGTCCCTCGTCCATTATTGCCTCTGCGACGGCCTTGACAGCCTGACCGTCCTTGACCCCGACCAGACCGGTCATCCGAATGAGAGGACTCCTGTGATTTTATTCGGTGAGAGGAGGCGGTGAGGGCAGTTGAGTTGGTTTTGGAGGCGAGTAAGGCTTGTTCGGTTTCTCGAGATTCCACTTATATTAGCTTAGAACGGGCGATGGAGAAGGTGGGTAGGGCTTCTTGTTGTTGTAGAATTGTGGCTATGTCCTCGTATTGTTCATTCAATACGACGATGAGTTGGAGAACCAAGAGGTCATTGTCGACGGGTGCGTTGACATTGGCTAATTGGTCGGCTAAAACCTTAAGCTCTTGACAGTAGGCCGACATATTAGGGAACCCATCCAACCGTGTGTTCGAAAACTTATGCATAAGATGTATGGCTCGAGAACCCTTGTTATCATGGAACAGGTTCTTGATGGCAACCCAGGCTTCGTGAGCATTGGAGGTTTTATTAATTATAGTATGGAGGAGGTCGTTGGAGATGGTGCTATAGAGCCATTGTAAAACAATGGCGTCTAGTCGCTATCAAACGTCCGGTGGTTTGGATGGGTAGGTTTGGCAAAGGTAATGGGTCGGTCGATAGTTGGTCAAGGGAGGAGATGGTCATGAACAAGGTTGGCCTTGCAGTGAATGGTGAAAAGTCGAGCCCATGAAGAATACTAAGCAGAGTCGATTTCGAGGGTGATAGGGATATGGTTCTTGATGTTGGAGATGGTGGTTGCGGGGTGGATTTTGGACTCGATGGTGATTGGTGAGGTGCTTGTTTTCGGTGCAGGGTCAGCCATGTTGGTCGAGGAGAATAAAGACAAGATAAGATGGTGAAGTAAGGTTTGGGTGGAGAATGAATCGACTGCAGTAGCACTTGATTGGTAAGAGAGGGTTGAAATATGAGGTAGGGAAGAATAAAGGAGAGGCAGAAGGGATTAATGAGTCGGCTGCAGTGGGCAGTCGACTAGGAGGATCGACAGAAAAAATGGCAGCCTAAGGTTAGGAGAAGAAAAACCTAGTCTCTTGATACCATGATGGAATATGATCCTTGCCTTCTCTATTGATTTCATGAGTATAAATAATACAAACCATATCCTATATTTTAGGATAGAGATATACACAACAAATGTAGATTACAATCATCTCTAAATATACATATCTAATAGGTAACAATCGAAATTGTAGTTTTTCTTTGCAGCCGTATTTGGTTGAATTTTTCTTATGCAAATCATATATTAAATATTTTATTAGGTCATATTTATATAAGAACCTGATCACTTATCATTATCTAGCACCACCTAATTACCAACCATTCTTACACAACGAAAGCAAAAATGCCTTCAAAATCTCACATCTTCTTTGCTCTTTTCTCCATCCTAGTCATTGCTGCACTTGCAGAACTAAGTCAACCAGTCTAACTTAGTTATCATCCTTAACTTTGGCATTGAATATGATTTAATGTTGTTATCGCAGAAGTTTAATCAATAGTCAACTTTACGGAGGGATTCTTCAACAAATGCTAAACTTTGACAAGTGAAGAAGTTACCCAAGGCATCCCATTCTTTATGCTTAGGAGGCATGGTCACAAATTCATTCCCTGATTTTTATTAAATTTGCATATTGTGTTGGGTTATTACAAATGATTTTTTAACCCCGAAATGGTATAAACTAGTTGATACATATAAAATATCCCACAAAATATCTAGTTTCGGGTTTTTGGGGAGTTTAAAATATGATTGAAATAGATAGATGGGGAAAGGAAAAACTTTCTACAAAAAGCATATATATAAATGTCTCTCTCTGGGAATCTTTAGTGCCAAATAGAATGGTTGTAGTTTATTCCAGACATTATAAATAAATTATTAAATTCATCAACCACAAAGTAACCACCCAACAACATATTGCATGGTCCAGAACTTTTGGCCTATTCTTTTTCGCTTTCATTTTTCATGTACACAAAACAAGTGTGACGCGTGTTCAAACTTAAACCTTTTCTTTACCATACCTTAACTCTGGAATCCATAGGAGCTCACCAGATAAAATCTGGATTTCGAAAAGGATAGGACCGGCCCGTATTATTTCAAGACAAAAGTCCATGAAAGACTGTCTATAACACTAGTTGGGCCAAGGCCTGTCTATTGGCCCAGTTTGAAATAACAAGTTGTGGTAACTTCTAGTGTTCTACTATGAAGAATAAAAGAGAAAATATTAGGCTTTGAACATTTTTTCTATGTTGCATTTGTCTTTTAAAGTTGTAACTTTTTAGTAAATTAGTAGCATAGTGTTACCAATAAGAGGTAGCATACAGCTGTATCCATCCATTCCATACCTGCATACTACTAGTGAAAGTGGAAGGAATAATAATATCCAACTAATTTCATTCCGCCCACACAATTTCTAAGAAAACTTATTCTAATTCCAATTCAACTCTTGTAACATACGTGAACCATACGGGTTTCACATGATCATCACTATAAGATGAAACAAAAACGCTACCAAGACAAATACTTTTTTAAAGAATCCCACATGTAGCGGTCACATTAAGTGTTTTCATTAACATAGACATGTTATCAGAGTTAAATTGAAATTTATTCTGATTCCAATCCAACTCTAGTAAAGTTCGAGAAACCGTATAGGTCTAACGTGAATGTCATTGTAAGATTAAACCAAAACACTATTGAAACATAATATTTTTTAAAAATCCCCCATTTAGTTGTTGCATCAAATATTCTCACTAACCTAACACGTAACCTAAACTTTGTTAAAAATGATTAATAAGGTCGATGTTCCTTTGCATATCCCATTCACACATGACTTACACCAAAAGTAACTTCATTATAAACACTTCTCTCACATTTATTAATACATAGTGCAGAAAGTGGGTGGTAGCCTAAAGGAAACAACAAAATAATCAATTTCAGAATATATTTATCCCCAATTAGTGTGTGAGGCAAGTTTCACCTCTATATCTATGAACATCTAGATAGCGTTCGCATACCTATACTTACTAGTAAAATTCTTCTCCACGTTTGTGGCTTGAGTTCGGTCGGTATTACTTTAGTTCATTACAACAGCGATACGATAACCACACTTGCTATAGCAATAGAAAATTAATTCAAAAAATAAAGTAGTTATATGCTCAAAAGGTTGTTGACACATGCATTAACCATAAAAAGGAATTTAAGTATGGGTTCTAATAATACCGGTACCGGTACCAATGTTGTTCAGTTGAAATCATCATAGTACGAATATTGTTGGGACGGTTCAAGTTCAATTGGTCACGGTATAACTACTGTACTAGTACTCGTTATAGTTTACGATACAAAAGAGATGAATTGAAAATCAAAGAAGAAAAGCTCACTCTGATACCATGTAACTTGGGGACGTAGATAAAAATAGACACATAGCAACAGTTATGACGTGTTAATAGATGCAATATTAGAATTAGACATGATCGAAATTTGCACGAATCAAAGAACATGAAACGAATATGATGAGGAACAAAGAAGATGAATCAAAGATTAGAGAAAAATTCACCCCGATACCGTGTAATTTAGGAAAGAATATGGTGATTTCATTGATTCCAAATGAAAGAGACAATCCTAAATATATACATCAATAGCTGAATAACTGAAAAGATATCAACCTGATTAACTAATCCACTAACTAAATACATTACTGGTAAGATAGATAGTAAAACTGAGACAAATCATTCAAATGAGTAGTTTTACAACCTTTACATACGCCTGTAAGTGCTGAGCCACTAATAGACGAATGGATAAATGAGTAAAATTTTTATTATACATCATTTTGAAACTTAATAGGTAAAAGGTTTATTGACAAATTCAAAGATAATCTACTAGTGAACCAAACAAACTTAATACTGACTTATTCAAAAGTAGTATCTTAATGAAATCATAAAGAGACTACCCAACAACCATAAACAAAAGTATTGACTTGTGTAAAGTCAACAAACTTTCTACGCAAGGAAGTAAATGAGATTAACCAAATGAAATATGATAATGATAATTGTATTGGAAAAAAATGAGTTTCACATTTGGAAGTACTATGATGATATTATAAAATTTCATGCACGAGTGCAAGATTGTAAAAATCGTGATTAATTCCTCACTTTACTGATTAATTTAGGGCTAATCACTCAATTAATCGGTGTCGCGATTAATCACCGATTAGTCGGACCTAAAAAACTCAAAATTAGGTAAAAATGAATTTGAACGGGTCAAAATTGGGGCAAATCGATCAAATAAAACAGGTTCTTACCTCAAAATTGAATGATAATCCATGATTTAGAAGCAAAATTGATTAAACTCCATGAACCCTAGATGCGTTTGATGGTTCCGTACGATGAAAGAGGGAATGAGGAGGAAAAAACGGGATATGGTGAACGATGGAGGTGTTTAGGGTTATTTAACTTCAGGTATTTTAATATTCAACCCCCTCTCCATGTTCAATAGTTTATATTTTCCCCCTAAACTTCCAAATTTATACATATAAGATATAAAATTAGCATTACATATGTATAAATTTGGAAATATATATAAAAAAATCCAATCCCTAGTCTGTACCTTACCGACCAACTAGCGCTTAGCGAGTTCTACAATATTGCAAATTGCAAGAGTGTAATTGTTAAATGATTAAGTAGCAGTTCTAGTTTAATTCAATTTAACCAACTCGTGTCTAGTCTATGAAAAGCTTAAAATACACATGTGGGTGTCAAATTATGAATAATAAAAAGTGGAGTAAACTGCACAGATGGTTCCTGTGGTTTCCTCAAATTTAAAGTATGCTTCTCAGCTTTTCAAAATTACCCCAATGAGATATGTGGTTTGAATTTTATTGCATCAGTGGTCCCTCACTTGGATGGAGGTTAAGTTTTTCAGTTAAGTCTATGTGAAATTACTAAATTACCCCTCTTTAAAAAAAATAAAAATAAAAGATATTATAATCTCTCTCTCTATCTCTCTCTCTCTCTCTCTCTATATATATATATATATATATATATATATATATATCTGTGTGTCTGTCTCTCAACCCCAACTGCCACCACCATCTTCCCCCAACTGCCACCACCGCTAACACCAATAATCTAGCACCATCATCTTCCCCCAACCACCACCCCCAAACCTTCCACCACAAACCGCAGAGTCCGACCAACCATCGAACAGTTCCCGTCAATTATGATACGTTTTAAGGCTGTTGAAATCGACCTTTATGACCAATAATGTGTAACCGTCACCATTAACTTCGATCGAGGCTAAACCGTGTTGATTCATGCTTACACATATAAATTGATCCCCAAATCTGTCTCATGAACCATTTTCGACATATACCCCTCTCTAATCCCTCTCAGATACATTGAAAGATGTCGGATTAAGCTCAAGAGCATCCACAATTGTCGATCTCTCTCTCTTGTACCTCAAATCTAGTTTGTGTTTTCTTCTTTTTCGTGCCATATTACTTAGATTTCGATCTAGATTAAAAGCCCCATGTTTTCTTGGTAACTATAGAAACATTGGATTATTGCTTCCAATCAAGCCACCACCGTTCGCCACCAACCCTTTCTCCTTCAATCGAACCCAGGTGGGCAACTTCGTGGGTTTAAGTCAGATGGGTATATTGATAGGAAGAATGATCAGAGGCTTGATGATTGTTTGAGGTATTGTATTATTGCTCGTAAGAAAGCTTTGGAAGATGCTCATCTTGGTGGTGATAAATTGTCTAAGGTTTATGCTTGGTTTGTCTGTTTTATTTTTATTATTATTATTATTATTATTATTATTATTATTATTAGAAACAACAGCAACAACTCGATCAGGTTGTTTGGTGGTGGTGGTGGTTGGAGGAGGAGGAGGGGGTGATGTTTGTTGTTTGGGGAGGTTGTGGTGGAGGTCTGAGTAAAATATATATAAAAGATTAAATTGCTCGGATGGTCTATGTGGGTAGTTTGGTCATTTTACGTGACTTAACTGGAAATTTTTAATAAAGTTAGCTGGTAAGGACCAAAATGTTATAAAATGTCAACGTTCGGGACCACTGAAAATAGATGGGGGCATATGTGCAATTCGTGCAAACCACAGGGACCATCCGTGCAGTTTACTCTAGAAAGTGGATCCATCAAATTTAAAAGTAAATGGTTGTAAAAACAAAACATTATAACTATAAAAAATATTAAAAACATCATCTGAAAAACATAATTTACGCGTAAAACTTTAAACGTATACGAAAATAAATTGTTTTTACACATATGTAAATTTATTGTTTATATATGTGTAACCTGTTTCATTTACACATGTGCAAAAAGTTAATTTTAGAGTGTTTTTGCAAGAAATGATGAATTATTGAGAAAGAAAATTTATTTTTTTAATGTTGTATTTTAATTATAATGAAGTTCGTATTAAAAAAATTGATGTTGATTGATTTTTTTGTTTGTTCTCACGGTTCTTCCAACTCAAGGTGGTTTTCATATGAACCTAATCCTATATATATATATATATATGTATATGTGTGTGTGTATATATATATACATATATACATATATAGGGGAGGGTTATCTTGAGAATGCTAAATATCGTGAGAACCGTGAGAACAAGTAAAAAAATAATCACAATAATTTTTTTTAATACATACCTCATTATAATCAAAATACAACATTAATAAATGAATTTTTCTTTCCAAATAATTCATCTTTTCTTGCAAAAACACATTAAAATTAACTTTTTACACATGTGTAAATGAAACAGTTTACACATGTATAAACAGTAAATTTACATATGTGTAAAAACAACTTATTTTCGTATACGTTTGAATTTTTACGTGTAAATTCTGTTTTTGAGATTGTATTTTATTAATAAAGACAAGTGTAAAAAAGAAATTTTGAATTTGAATGGTTTTAGACGCCGTTCTCGCGGTTTGCACGAAATATAGATGTTCTCAAATTAACTTTCCCTTACATATATATATATATATATATATATATATATATATAATTATAACTTTGGTTAATTTTTTATAAATCAACTTATTAGTATTTTTAAAAGGTCAATTCATTTTCTAAGAACTCATAAAGATATAACAAGAGATATCAAAATCATTTTGATGATTCAAGAATGTTATTATTTGAATTTGAAGTTCGTAGTTATTTCGACTAGATGAATGATTAGCCAAGCCCGACTCATACCTAACTCGTTGTTATCCCTACTTTTGACTTATCCTTAATTTACGGTTCGCTACTGTAGCAAAAGGCTACCGGCCGACAACTTAAAGCTTCCTGAGCTACCCAGTGTTAGCATCTCGGCTCAATTGAATTAGGTAGCTCATGTATTTTATGATGCTCCTTTCTTAATTACAAACTAATTGTGGGGTTCTAGCACCCACGTCATCATCGATCATCCTGATGCACTCCATCTTGATTCATCCCAATTTATACCGTTTTGCTCTAGGCAACCGATCAATCAGGACCACCATCCCTTCCATCCCAATCTTCTCCATCCTATGTGGTGCTCCATCCTCTATCGTGAACTTTTCTTCCAATTGCATTTGAGCATCTTTACAATAATCTAAAATTCGGTTGATGGACGTGGAAAGTTAAATAAGCAACCATTCCAAAAGAATTAAAATATAGAAAAGAATATTCAATCAACTTGCTTATTCGATACGAGATCATATGGTATTGTAAAGTGACTTTTTTTCTGGTTTGCCTAATGTTCCATTACCGATACCTTAAAGAATAACTACTTGCTTGTATATCTACTTAAAATAGTCGAATCTCATTCTAGATGCAACTAATGTTCCTACTTGCAATGTATTGAGGAGCTCATACGCGAGCACAACAATCACATATCACCTTGCTGCTTGTGTACTCTTAGATTGTTGAAATTAAAGAACATAAGAGAAGAATCAATAGAAACCTAAAATATTATTGTATTATCTATAATCCTAAAGAAGAATGTCGATGCTTTTTTACATTTACCATCCCTCAGTTTTTTTTCTTTTACAACTTCATTCCTGTGCTTTTTCTGATGCAATATTAATTGCTTTCTTGGTTTATGTTTGTAAATGATTAATTGCTTTCTTGGTTTATGTTTGTAAATGAGTGACAAGAGATCAAGAGCTATTTTAAATTTTAAATTTTTTTTATCGCCTAGTGCAGTGGTTCAACAGGACCCCTTCCTCTCCTTGGTCCCCCGTTTGAATCCCCTTCCCATACGCATCATCCCTGAAAACCTAGGTCCTTTCAACGTTAAGTGGTGTATTTTTGCGACGGGCCAGATTCGAACCTAAGCACCTTCCGGGTGGGAACCTCCAAATGGAGTAAACCCTCCCCCCTTCACCACTAGGCTGTGGCTTCATCAGCATTTTAAATTTTAAATAAGATTGTTCTTTTAGTTTAATGTGCCATAGACATTTACCAACATCTTCAGCATCTTATTAATGTCGGTGAAGGTTTTCACCAATAAATCCAACTCGTAAACTTTGTCATTTGTCATTTTTTTTTTTGCATATATTTAACTTTAAAACGAAATATTTAGTTTCTAATACTTCAGCTTTACTCTTCACCACACATAATATACGTTTTTAACCTATTAAGTTTTTACGAATTTAATTTTTTCTTAAATAATTTATGTTGGCAAATTTTTCAGTAAAAAAAATCAAGTTTCTAATGTTTCGAGTTTACCCCTTTCCGTTCCTTTATTAAAAAAAACTATTTTTTGACGTGCATATTTTTATGTACGTTTCAACTTAAACTGTTTTTTCTTTTAAAACGAGTTAGGTCAAAAATAATACAGTGCCGTCCTTATTTTATGTACATTTATAACTGGTCCACATTTCGGCTTAAATTTTGTTCCGAACCGAGTGGCGTCGAGTTTACCTCTTTTCGTATTCGGTTTCGACATAGATTTTGTTTCAAACCGGGTTAAAAGCATTGTGTTTTACACTTTCTAGTAATTGGCTTTTACGCATTTTGTTCTACGAATTGTGTTTAACAGTTTATGTTACTACACGGTTCAACATGTTGCGCGCCGCCGCAACGCGCGACAGACAAATTACTAGTTTATATTAGTACACAGTTACATCGTTAAAAGTATTAGAACCAAATATATTTTCGTTGATATTATTAAATTAATTTTAACAAAATTGCAATTTTATCTCCTGCCTTTGCTACCTCAAAAGTTTCATAAAATGACAACATTAGTCCCTACACTGGTACCACATTTTACAAGTCTTACAAATTAATCACTCAAATTTTTAATACTCTAACTTTACCTATGTATCATATATAATTTTAAACCTATGTATCATATATAATATACATTTTAAACCTATTGAGTTTCCAAAGTTTCGAGTTTACCCATTTCATTCCTTTAGTTTTAAAAACTAACTTTTTCTTTGCATATTTTATGTACATGTCGGTATAATTTTTTTTTTATTTGGAAACGAGCAACTCAAGTATGACATGTTTCCGTGCTGATTTCATGTAAGTTCAAGTTGATCTACGTTTTAATGTAAATTTTGTTTGAAACGGAGCGGGGTAAAATATAACACATTTTCATGCGGCGGTGTAAATTCGAGTTACTCTACGTTTCAACCCATTGTAACGCAAGACGAGTAAAATTACAATTATATTATCGTTATACATTTATATAATACTAATTAGCAAAGTAATTCTGCTTTGATGGGTTGTATAGTTGGCTTTAGGAGTGTTTTATGCATTTGACTGTTGTACTCTATTGCTTAAGAGGTGTACGGTGGTTTTAAAAGTGATTCTCAAACCTGTGGATGAGACTACTCTATCTCTCTCTCTCTCATTTGTGCTTTCCACATGTTTCTTTTGAGTGACCAAAATTTTCATTTCTCTGTCTATATTTTACTCCCTCTCTCTCTCTTTCTTTATCTCACCTTCTAAACCTATCTGGCGACGAACCTGTTACAGTCTCATTTTCTGGAGATAGAAACAGAGACGAATGCTTTTCTAGATAGAGAAAGACGCGTTGTCGATGACGATGAATACTCATCTGAGACATAAACACTGTGGGTTTTGGCGATGATGGTGGCTTGCTACATGGCAAGGCAGCTTCGGTTGCAGCCGTGACGGCCTCTGAGCCCCTTTATTTTGCAACGATGATGATGATTGTGGATCATAGTTGGTTATTTTGTTTGGTTTTGTTTTTTCTTTCCTTTCTTTTTTTACTATGTTGATGGTGGTTTTTTTGGCAGGTGGAGGTAAGAGGGTGATGATGGGTTTCGATGTTGGTGGCTGATCGATCTTTAATGGGGTGGTGATTTTCAGTGTTGGAGGTAAGACGATGGTTATGGGTGTTTGGTGTTGTGGGTCAGATGGTGGTTGGGGTGTCGGTGGTGATGGTATAGGTGGGTCGTGTTGTTGTCATGCTTCTTTTGTGTTTTGTGTTGGTTTTAGGTTCGGTATAAGTTGTACAACAACATGTACAAGTTTCTATTGCATATTGTCATCATTTTTCTCATACTCTTCCACGTTTCTTACACAATTAATGCAATTCCTTTTCTCTAAAAAATGAAGGGGTAATGAGATGGTAGAGGATATGGTGGTTGCTATCGAAGCTTCTAGATACTATCGACAGAGATTGCGTCGCGTTAACATTTTATAATCATGACCCATTTTGAAGTTATTATTTTGTTTGCAACTATCTAAAATATTCATTGCCAGGAGATAATTTTTGCATTGTGCCCAGTGGAATAATTTGTTCATTATGTCCAGTGAAACGTTAGCAGTTATGGATTATATAATATTGTTAGGACTTGAGATAATTTGATTCATATGCTAAGAGATAGTTTGTTCATTGTGCCCAGTGGAATCATACAACATTCATTGGTTATACAACTTATTTAATTAATGATGCCTTCTTTACTTTTTTTATTTGTTCCTCAACTTGTAGATTCTATTGGCTTAACAAATGGGTACTTGGATATAATCATAGATAAATTAACCGATGCTATTTAATTTTGCTTTGCATAATTATGGTGGTTCTTAATGCTGTGGGTGGACCAGATTGACACGAATGGTGGCCAGATCCACAGATCGATTTTGTAGATTGGCGAAATTCCCCTGAGTGAGGTAACGACGCCGCAATGCGCACACGGTGTATAGCCACAAATTAATTATTATCTTTTATTGTCTACCATCTTGCACGCATGTGTCATGTTTAATTTATAATTTCGAGTCGTCAATATTTTTAATGACTCAAATAACAGTGTTACTGCTTCCGACGGCGCCGCCGCAACGCGCGGCGGGTCACAATTCTAGTTTATACTATCGTTAATGTTTACACTTCTCAAATATGGTCATTTTAATTTCAGGCCATAATTTCATTTTCACTAACCGTATACACTTTTTCCCGTTTTCACTCCCAATAGAGATTCGTATCAATAACTTGCACACGCCAGATTTGTTCAAACAAGAAAATTAAATAGCAAATTTAAAACATAGTAATTCGGAGTTAAGCATATATTCTATATAGGGAATATTTTATAGTAGGTTACCATTTAGCAAAGTTACCCCATTCTATATATTTCAACTTCCGAAAATCTAACTTTCTTAATTCGATCTATTACTTGTCATTTTATTTTATTAACCATACTAATGTTTCTAGAGAAAGTATAGGATACAAAGTATCCTTAACATACAAAATGTAAGGAGCCACCACAACTTGACAAGTGTAAACCCTAGTTAACTCTAACTAACCCAATTTTGGTTGATTAAAAGGGTAGAGGGTAATGTTTCTTTCAGATCGTTCATTAACCACCACCACAACCACCACCACCACAACCACCAAAACCACCACCACCACCACCACCGTCGCTGCCTGACCCAACCGCCGGACCAAAGCCTCACCGCTCCCTCTCTCCTCTAACCTCTGATGCCTTCAAAACCCTTCACGTTGTTCGCCTTCAAACCGACCTCAATCGTGGCTCAGATCTAGTCACTTCCCTCTATCTTTGGAGAAGACAACCAAGCAAACACCTCTGTGTCTCTCGCTAATCACAAAACAAAGGAACAAGAAGAAAAAAGAAAAAAAACAACCAATCCATAAAAACCTTACATGAACTGTGTGTGAATATGGTTGTTTGTTTGTTGGAGGAAAACAGAGGAATATAAAGGGAAAAATGAGGTAAAGGTGAGTTTTATTTATACTAAATGCTTTTTACAAAAACAAATGCGTTTTACAAAAACAAGTGCGTTTTACAAAAAAAACAAGTGCGTTTTACAAAAAACAAGTGCGTTTTACAAAAACCAAGTGTTTTTTACAAAAACCAAATGCGTTTTACAAAAACAAGTGCGTTTTACAAAAAAACCAAGTGCGTTTTACAAAAAACCAAGTGCGTTTTTGTAAACACCAGTTTAAATAGTGTTTAAAAAACCAAATGCGTTTATAAAAAAACCAAGTGCGTTTTATGATTTTATGTTTAACAGTTTCTGATCTTCATTGTCTGGAACTTTTTTGAAACCTATTTTTTTTTCTTTAATTCTTCTTCTATTATCAACATCGTTCGTTTATGTGAATAATATATGTGTTGATAGTGATTTTTGAATATGATTCGATTAATTTTATCAATTGAATTATCATACTCTGTTTTCTTCTATTTCTGCAAATACGTTTTGATTTTGTTTGTAATCGAATGTTTTTTATTGTTTAATCATTCTGAATGTTTAATCGAGTTGAAAACGATGAAAAATCAGGTTCAATCGTTGAAAATTTTTGCATCGATTATGTCTGTTGTTAAGATTTCACAGAAATTTAAACGCGTTTTTCCTAATTTACCCTTGGTAGATTAACCCAAATATGATTAGGATTGTTAATTACTATCTTGCCATCGCCTAAATCTAATGGCTGAGAATCCTTCACTTTGTATGTTAAGAAACTTTGTACGTTAGCCTCTCTCAATGTTTCTAATAGTGTGAGATCCAACACAAATAAATTAATTGCAATAGAAAAGAAAAAGGAAGGTTTGTTATGATTTTGAAATCTTTTCTACTAGGTATAGCGTGCAAAATGTACAAAGTGAAAAATAAAAGTTACCATAACATTTTCCTAATTATGATAATTACACTATTCAACATATAATTATTCCACAACGAACTTGTACTAGCAACTACTATATTATAATTGTAATGTATTTTGTTATCCTAGATTTCTAGTACAATTACTACAACAAAATAAAGTAGAGTAATACTATCTCCGTCCCAATTTAAATGTCATACTTTACTTTTATGTTTGTCTCAAATTAAATGTCTCTTTCCAAAAATAGAAATGTAATTTCCAATTTTGCCCATAAAAGACAAAACAAAAGTTTCTTAAAATGTGTGTTTTTTGAACTAGAACATTTAAATTGGGACGGAGGGAGTAATTTTTATGCTACGGTTTACAAGTAGCATAATTTTATTACTCTACTTCATTTTGTTTTAGTGTATTACGTTATTTGTAAACTGTAACGTAATCAACTTTGTTGAGACATAATTACTCTACATAGAGTAATTACGAAGATGCCACGTGGATTTCTTCTTAATTTTGTATAGTTTTGAGGCTAAAACTATTTTGTGTTTGATCTAATGTTTCTAAGATCATTTAGAATAAATACTTTTTTTTTTTTTTTGAACGGCAAATTTCTACACCCTGTGGGACTTGAACCCATGACCTACCCATTAGGTGTTCCTAGAAGCTTTGCTTCTACCATTGGGCCACCAACCCCAAATTTAAGTTTCCTTTAGAAAACTACACTTTTTGATTTATTATCAAACTGCTTGGATTTCCATCTTACTAAACAATCAGCAATAATGGCGTCTCACATTCCCCATACAATTTCTCATTATCATCATTTGATGATTTATCTAAGGATCACTTCCGCCTAAGCTGCTTTATTTTACCGAATTCGTCATAGTGAGCTCGTCTCTGCTCCTTGAAACTCGAACTCCTGCCTATTTCAGAACCTAATCAAATTTCCATGTCTCTAGAGTCAATCGTGTTGGGTTGGCAAATTTCAATGATGAAGCCAAACATGACCCATGTATTTATTTGTGTCAATGACATGAATGAGAACATGGCTTGTATATTTAATTGCGTCAAACACATGAACCCTAATCTAGACACATGTAAAATACTGTAACATGACATCCATTGTAAATTTGTAATCCATTTATCTAAACGAGTCAACCAATTTGTAAACATGTTGTAATCTAGTTGTAAACGGGTTGGCAGATCGGTAACAAGCGGGCTATATAGGTTGCCTTGTTAACATGTATAACTAAATAGGTTGACAATATCATGTCAACCTAAACATGTGACGTGTTAGAAATTACAGCACAAAACCTGATTATATTCTTCTCATGTCAGGAATTATTACCACCGCTAGACTCATAATGTTGAATATTCTAGTGTAACTCAAAAAATGAACAGAAGTTATAATTGAGAACTTAACAACACAAGATTGTCTACAAAATTTGATTAGAGAAAGGATAAAGGACAAAATCTTCATTATCTTCGCCATAGCATATGTCTCATCATCGTCTACTAATGTCCAGCATCCTCCAACCAAAAGGCTGCAGTGAGTTATCGTAGATATTGGACGAAACCATCTCATTAAAAACATAACACACAGTTTCATCATCCCTTTCAAAGATACAAGAACTCTGGACAGGAGACATAGATCCTACACACATGGGTTCAGCTAATATGATTGCAATAGTGATAATAATTTAATACTAGATGGAGCAATTGCAACCCATTTTGGTGAAAAAAAAGGACCAACTTAGGTTCTTCATAATGGTAAAATTGTAGAGTTACTTAAGATGAAAAGACTTAAACTGGTCAAACGGTTAAAAAAAAGGTACACTTTGAAGTGCTTTTGTAGTAATGTTTGGTAAATCCAACCGTGTGGATGAGTCACCTAGCCCGATCCCTGCCCATTTTACAAAAAAAAAATATATACTCAAAAGTCAAGACGAGGTTTGGTACGTACAATCTAATGCCTAAAAAGGCTGAAATAACACAAAATGAAAATTTTATCCATCCTGAATATACACTCAATGGATTATTTGATGCATAGCAAAGGAAACATGAATCAACCTACCATCAACATTAGTGATGCGATGAAAAGGAGTCTTTGGTTCCGTAATTTTCTGCCTAACAGGTTTGTTGGCTTCAATTTCTGATAGATTTGCCTCATCTAATCTCACAATTTTGCTTCAAGAAACAATAATATAAGCACAAATCAACTCACATCAAGAAACTAATCACTAGAACTACTTATAAGGCAACAGTCAAACAATAACATAGATGTCATTGAACATTTTATCCTTTCAAAACGACAACTTAAGATTGGCGAGTTTTATTAGCATCTATGAGGTTTTTCTTTAGAGTTAATTGCCAATTTAGTCCATGAGGTTTGTCAAAAATTGTCACTTTTAGTCCAAATAATATTTTTTTCTCACCCTTCGGGGATGCCACTTTGAAAGAGCTTATCGATAAACATCCCGTCGTGGACCCCCCCGCCTTGCCTCATATCTTACCCTCTGAAGGTGCCCTGCAAGTTGATGCTGAATGTGTGCTAGGAAGTATTAAATCATTCCCCAGAGGGACTTCTTGCGGGAGAGATGGCCTTCGGGCACAACATATTTTAGATGCGCTTTGTGGACAAGGTTCTTCGCCACCCTTTGGTTGAGGGGGCTTTGTCCGAGGATCCTAGCGGAGTTCATCGCTTCGGCTCCCTAACCCCGTTGCTAAAACCTGACAACGGGATCAGGCCTATCGCAATTGGAGCTATCTGGCGGAGGTTAGTCTCTAAAGTTGCTATGTGTAAGGTTAGGAAGGAGATGGCGACTTACTTGGGGGATTATCATTTTGGAGTTGGGGTCTCGAATGGGGCGGAGGCCATTCTTCACAGCGCAAATAGGTTTTTAAATGCATCCCACGACAACGAATCGCTGGCCATGCTCACGGTTGATTTTTCAAACGCGTTCAACTTGGTCGACCGTACACATCTCCTGCATGAAGTTAGTGTTCGCTGCCCATCAATCTACCATTGGGTCCAATTTCTTTATGCTCAACCTGCAAGGCTCTACGTGGGTGATACTTGCATTGGGGCCTCCACCGGGGTCCAGCAGGGGGATCCTCTGGGACCGCTCCTGTTTACGCTTGTCCTGCACCCCCTAGTCCTTCGTGTGGAAGAATGCTGCTCCCTCCGCTTTCATGCTTGGTACTTAGACGATGGTACAATTATGGGGGAGGCTGAAGAAGTGTCCAAAGCCTTGGAGATTATTCAAAACGAGGGGCCGAATTTGGGGCTTGCGCTTAATGTTAAGAAATCGGAAGTCTTTTGGCCATCGTGCAATGGAGCGAAAAGGAAACCTGGATTGTTCCCTGATGACATTGGGAGACCGGAAAGGGGTGTGAAACTCCTCGGGGGGGGGGGGGCGTAAGCCGAGATGGGGGCTATATTAGTTCATTGGCGGTTAAAAGAGCTCGACGAGCTGTGGATCTGATGGGTCTTCTTGAGAAGCTGCGGGATCCCCAAAGTGAACTCCTTCTGCTCCGCTCTTGCATGGGGGTCTCTAAGCTACTATTTGGTCTTCGGACGTGTCAACCGGACTTTGTTACTGAAGCCGCATCTATTTTCGACAAGGGGCTACGTGAGGCGGTGGAAGATATTGTCGTATGTGGGGGGCAGTTTTTCGGCGATTTTCAATGGCGGGTGGCGTCCTTGCCGATACGTTCGGGAGGGCTTGGGCTCTGTTCGGTAGAGGACGCAGCTGCATATGCCTTTGTTGCCTCCAGGGTGCAGTCCTGGAAGTTGCAAGACCACATCTTAAGGAGCAGTGGCGTGGTGGGGATTGACTCAGATTACAAGCTAGCGCTAGACATTGTTTGCAACTCTCTTCCTGATCTTGACCTGGGCGGTTTCATGGATAAAGACACCGCCCCAAAAAAGCTCAAAAAACCTTGGCGAGTGCATTTACCCAGAAAACCCTTCACAATATGGAAGAGAAGTTTGGTATGACCCCCGTCAGAAAGCGGTGTTCGAATGCCTCAAAGGGGCACATGCTCAAGATTTCCTAACTGTCCTCCCGATCGATGGGCTTGGGCAGCATATGTCAGCTATCGAATACCGGGCCATCTTGAAGTACAGACTTATGATCCCTATGTTCCCTGTTGACGAGTCGTGCCCGATTTGTAAGAAAGCCTGCTTGGATAAATTTGGGGAACACGCCTTACATTGTAAGGAAATGCCGGGATTTAAGTACCGACATGACTTAGTTAGGGATGCCTTGTGGGATGTTTTGCGGAAGGCTGAGATCTCAGCTAAGAAAGAAGCCCCCGTTAATTTTCTGACGGACCCGCTAGACGGGCGGTCCACCTTACGACCAGCGGATGTCCTTGTATTCGGATGGGCTCAAGGTAAGTATGCGTGTGTTGACCTCACTGGGGTGTCCCCTCTGGTGGGGGCTTCGGGATGTAGGGTTCGTAGCGGGGCAAGCAGTCTTGAAAGCTGAATCAAAGAAAGTCGCTAAACATGAAAACGCTTTCCTGGAAAACCAGCATGTCTTCGTACCCTTCGCTTTTGATACCTTTGGGGGCCTTGCCCCCGAAGCCATCCGATTTCTAGATCGGGTACAAAAGGTGACACATAGTAATTGCTCGACAGTCAGGGACCAAAGTTTTATTTTTAGTAGAGTAGGTTTTGCTATCCAAAAGGGTGTAGCGGCGCAGCTTGTTGCCCGCTTACCAGCCGTCCACTTGTAATCTCTTTGTGGGTTTATTAATATTAGTAATTTGAATCTGTATCCCTAAGTTTCCATTTTTGGTCATTTTAGTCCATTTGGCTAACTCAGTTAACAAAATCCAGTTAAGTCAAAGGTATTTTAGTTAGTTAGCATTTATATTTTATTTTTTGTCATTTTCATCCGAAAAGAAAAGAAAAGCTGATAAAAAAGGGCACAGAAACCGTCTCCCAAAAGACTCGAACATGAGACCCTTCATGTGCATGGCCACGTCCAGACCTACTGGTCTGGGTGTGTGTTTGTCATTTATATTGGATTAAAGATGTTTTTAAACACAACCTGAAACAACAATAAATCCCCACTATACGTATTACATTTTCCCTTACAGTTAGAGGGAGGGAGTTTCTATTGAGTTATTGTACATCTCTCGTAATGACTATATCTAGATACAAGTTCCATAATTCCTCTTAGTTATCCGAATCCATATTATATATGGGGTGACTTGTTATCAAACATATTGTCACCTAACATCTCCCATTGTATACATTATGAAATCTAAGAATTACAAGAAGTGGTTGAGCAGCCAACTTGCGGAGACAAACATTATATGCATGTCACGAACTTCTCTATAAAACTCGGCTCTTCATGATAATGATAATGAAGGCAAATAAATCATATTGAAATAGAGAAGAAACTGTAATCTCATCAATTTTATTAATGAATAACAAGCTACACCATCTATATATATATACACAATCAGAGGCGATGGAGATTTAACTAAGCAACCGCCTCTACCTATCACCGGCTAACTAACTCAGCACACATCAAAACACATATAAAGCAGGGTTTGTCATAAATTAAGATGGTGAATGATAATTTAGGCATGAACATATTACAAAAACTAATATGCAATTATGAAACAAGCATCAAGATTACAAGATAAGTATACATAAATATTTACTTTCTACAAAGGTAACCCATTGTATCATTAATTAAACTTTTCAAATTTCAACATCTTTTAAGACATTATAACACCAAGTGAAAAGCCAGTCCAAATGAGCTATAAAATTGATATGTACATATAAAAACATGAACAATTGTTAACACTCTTTCATTGTTTAAATGTATTTAAGAGGTCATTATTTTGGCAGATAAATTATTTACAAATCAAACAACTAAGCTAATAAGTTGATTAATGATAGTAAAATCTTAGAAGAAATTTGCATATCTCAAACTTACTAATAGCATACGGCATCGTGGTAGCATTACAACGTCCAATTAAGACCATAAAAATCATCGATTTATCTCTTATTCATAATGAAACAGAACAACCAATCACAAAATTGTCTAACAAAAAGAGTAATTCGGTGAAAAGAAAACTAAATCACAGACGAATGCGAATCTAAGGAAAGAAAAACAGACTCAAGCATTGTTTTCCTGTTTCAAAGATCTGTTTAAAGCTCTTACATAGAGAATCCATATATGGGTGGCGCCGGTTCAACTCGGATAGGAGGCGAGGTTTTACCGATTTTTCCACTGTCGTGCCTTCGGGCAGGTGGAGGTCGGGTTTCTACACATCTTGGAGAGCCAAGGGGCTGGCGGCGGTCGAGTAGTCGACCTTGGCCACAGCGCCTGATGTCACGATGATTGGCTAGTATTAGAAGTGAAATATAGGGGTACTTTTAATAAATTACTACTACTCTCTATTTATAATAAAATAAACACGTCAAAAGATTCAACTAATCCTTCTTTTTAGAAGCATGCTAACATGTGGCCAAGGCCGACTACTCGACCGTCGCCAGCCTCTTGGCTCTCTAGATGCACGGAAACTCGACCTCCACCCGTTTGAAGGCACGACAGTGAAAAATCAGTAAAACCTTGCCTCCCATCCGAGTTGAACCGGCGGTACCCGTATTCGCTTTTCACCTGGATGCCTCTTTCGTTTATTTGTTGGTGTGTGTAGTGAGAGTATTTGAAGAGGGGCTTGAAGCAACAAGTTCGAACCAACGAGAGGGCATTTTTGGTGTTGACGTTTATAAACCACACCAACCCGCACAACCACAACCATTGCCAAAAAATTATTTTACACAACCACTAAATTTTTATGGCCAACAATACCCATATAATTATTTTTCACAACCTACGATTCCACCCGTTTGACTTGATTTCTCTCAAGAAGCTCTCCGTAACCTCGACTTATTTGGATTGTATAGGAGCCTACCACCTCAATGCCCCCGTGTGAAACGCCGCATCGACAACCCCCACTTTATGAAGACGTTGATGATGACAAGCTTGTTAAAACACAATTCAAACCAAATTTGGATGAAATGAATGTGCGAGGTTATGAGTTTCAAAAAGAGGATGTAGTAATTCGTCTGAGAATTCGAATGAGAACTAGAGCTTAAGTATGACCAATCGGAAAAACAAATTGTAAATAAAGTTGATAGGCATGCGTGTAAATTCAACTTTATTAGGGTAAAGGAAAAAGTAAAAAGAACAAAAAAAAAAAGGCAAAATAATAAATATGGAAAACTAATCTAAGCTGAACGGTTTGAACGAAAGCCCAAGCATGGCATGTCGTAAACTTATCGAACAACTAAAAACGAATTATAATTCCACCAAAGCCAAAATGTTTACATTTTAGTAGCGAATTGAATTTTAATAATCTAAACTATTCGATTTTGGCCATTGACATCCCAAACTAAAAAAATTGGTCATATATAACATGTACTATTAACCCATTGGATTCTGACACCCAATTTAGGTTAAGTCACTAACCCAGTTAGCAATCTTGTAAAAGTCGCTAGGCGCTCCTTAGTCGGAGTCGGGAGTACTCGGGGAGTTTTCAGCCTAGTCGGAGAGTACCCGAGGAGTACTCGGCCAAAGCCTAGAGTACTCGGGCCTCGGTAGACTACCTTGTAGCGATTACTCAGGGAGTACTCGGCATCCGAGACCTTATTTTACAACATTGTCAGTTAGTGTTTTGGCTGATATGGCACCCCCAATCTGATGTGGCATGTTGACGGGGCACCCACAATCTGACATGGCATGCTTATGTAGCACCCCTAATTTAACTGGGTTAGTGACTTAACCTAAATTGGGTGCCATAATCCAGTAAGTTAATGGTACAGGTTATATATGACCAATTTTTTTTATTTTGGGGTGCCAACGACCAATTTCAAATAGTTAAAAACTAATTTTCCAATTTTTTTCAAAAGTACACTATTCTTGTATTCGTTTGCTTTTATTCTTTTTCCCCTTGCGAGTAGAAGGGTGCATAGGCACAATTTTTAGAAGGGTCCAGTGATCGTCTGGTCGACATGAAACGTCTTTCTACTCCAAAAGACGGCCTAGTCCCCTGGCCCAATAGACAAAGGTTGACCCAACGTTGCTATAGTCTTAAAAAATAAACCACATGTTTTACTAATCAACTCCATAAATATGTTAAAACGTCAAGCGTCTCCTTCAATATCACGCTAACTTAACAAACGGTTACCAACCGCCTTTAGATATTATACTCGAATGATTCATGTGTTACGACTTATGATTATACTATGTTCTTTTAAAACTTCTTTTTTATATAAAAATTATATGTATGGCCCCATTATTCAATCACCTGTAATACGTTTAAGATTTTTACAACCGAACAGTAAAAAATAAGCTACTTGCATGAATTATTTTGTCAATAAGTGCGATTGGTGATGATGTTGATGGTGGAGGATGTCAGTGTTTTGCGGGCTGTGGTGTGTGGCTAAGTGCAACAATTGTTTGATTATGGTGGAAGGCGGTGAGAGATTAGAGTAGGAGAATAAGAGATGTTCTTTGTTGTTTCAGTGCAAATTAGAAGGCTTGAGACAACTAGTAATTAGACCTGCGCGTGTTGCGGCACGGGTGCATTACAAATATCAAACGGATTACTTTAAGCATTATGTGATGTGTTAAACATATGGAAACACACGTTTTAACGTATATAATTTAACTTAATAGCATTATGGTGTGAACAAAATGTAAAGTAATCGAACTTATATTGTACAATCATAACGTACTTATTATATGTGACCCGACTCATACATAGGAAACGTACAAAAATCATAAAACACGTACAAAGGGAAAACTTACACGCGTAGTCGAGAGACATATTCACATAAAGGGCTGAAATTTTACCCCTACAGCATTGCTGCGGGGTTGAAACATAGAACTGGAAACGTACATAAAATAAATAAAAAAAACGTAATATATTTGACCTAACTTGTTTAAAAAAAAGACAATTACGTCAAAGCGTAGACCAACTCGAGTTTATGCCAACACATAAATAAAAACATGTACGTAAAAATAGTTTTTTAGGTAATGGAACAAAAGGAGTAATCTCGGAACTTTAGAAACTGAAGTGTTTAAAAAGATATTTTACAAAGTTCTTAAACACAACGACAAATTAGTTCTTAAAAAAGAAATTAGCGAAAGAAAAACATAATTTAAAGGAAAAAGTGTAGGGGTTAAAACTGCAATTTCAGAAGTTCAGGGGTTGTATAACGGGTGGAAAAACGAGAGACCATTTCCGAAAATGCCACATACTTTTAGAGGGGTTGTAAAATGGAGTAATGGTACAGGGTTAAAATTGCAATTTTCAAAGGTAAAACGACTCTGACATTTACGACCGATGACCAATGTGTCGCGGGCCCGTTGCAAATGTTTAATGGATTAATTTAAGCGTTATATCACGCGCTAAGTATATGAAAGTACATGTGTCAACATACTTAGTTTAACTTAAGGTATGGTTGAAACAAAATATTTCTTTAAAAAGGTGATTACCAAAGCAAAATCATTAAACAAAGGAATAGGTTTAAAAGTATAGTAAATATGATACATGGGTAAAGTTGGAACATTAGAAACTTGAGAGATTAAACCCTCAAGGTAGCAAAGCCAAGGAATAATATTTTATGGAACCAAAAACTATATATTTTTACAAATACTTATGTGTATGATCAAAACTTAAAAACAATATTATGCATACCCACATGATAAGTGAACAACTTATGAACCTACAGATATGTATATATAATCAATGAAAGTGACATAACATGGACTGGTGACAAAACTCAACTCACACACACACATACATGCGTAAGTATATATATATACATATATATGTGTGTGTGTATTATAGATAAAACAAAATTACACTCTATTTATACACTAATGACTGCAAGACAAATCTTACACACACATACTTCTTTTTCTCTATTTACCTCTCTTGGCCAAATACTACAACAAACAAACAAACATCCACCTAGCCGAAAGAGACTTGACAATCCATGATGACACTCATGATGAGATCTTGTACTTGCACAAGACGAATCTCTTTTTCCTTGATACTTTTCGGCCAAAACAACAGGACAACACCACAAGTCCTTTTCAAATCAATGACACACTCTTACACAATAAGACTCATGACAAACCTAGTTTATACCAAACTAGGACTTGCTTAATGACACTACCATTCCCAAGGCATGATTGTAACTCAAAACAATGATGGATCCAGTAGTACCCATCTTCGGCCAAAACCTAAACAAAACCATCCATTCGCAAGTCATTTTCATCATACATCATCAAATCTTATACCATTTTGGCCTAGTCACACTTCACCTCACTTATCTAGAAGGATGGACTTCCATATTTGGTTAAAAACCTACATTTCCTATCCTTTTCCTAGCCTCAATCGGCTGAAAGTGACACCATATACAAGCACTCTTTGTCATGCATGACACATGGAGACAAACTAACTATTTTGCATCAATTTAGGCCTTCAATGGACAACTAATAACCATCAAGTTATGACACAAACCAAAAATAGAAGAAGACTATCTTGTCTCCATCTCTCAGCCGAAACATCCCTATCCAAATCACCATTTTCATTTTCCTATCTTGTCAACCATTTGCACTAAATTAGAGTGTACTCCTCCAAGATACAAGGACCCATGAACTTGAATTACTATAATATAGGCTATATAAAGAAGAAGAGATCAATGCTTGACATCCCCACATACCCAAACTCTCTTTTTTCCTTTTTTTTTCCCTCTTGGCCGGATCACCAATCACACCAAAACCATAATCAATTTCCTATCCAAGACATAGAGACTCAAGGTTTGGAGGCTCGACACACTTGGATTGGAAACTCTAGAGGTTCAAGCATCCGAATAGAACTCCACTTCGACTAGGTACCTATATCTAACCATAAATTCCTATTTGAACATTAACAATTTTCGGTCCTATTGAAAGCACCCTACCCTACCCATGACCCATGTTTCACATTAATCGGCTAATGACATGTTAAGAGCTAGAGTTTGTAATCGAAAACAATTAATGTGATAACTTGGTTTATAGAATTCGAAATTTCGACACCATGTATACACTTTCATCACCTATATTGTGTTAAAACTCAGGGAAAAGATCACATGAACCCGAAGCTTGAACAAGTAACAAGTGTCGAATGGGTGCAAAGCTTCAACATTTTAGATTAAAACACAAAGATTATATATAGCGCAACCTATCTTGCTTTTTATGAATGTTTATACATGATTTCAAAATAACTACACCCACACACACCCATGATCACTATTTTATACATAAATTTACACAAGAGAGTCGGTTATGTTGTGTTCAATAATCGGATTCACACTAACATATTATGTTAAATTTTCGGCTATTAATACAACACATGTTAAAGTAGCTATAACGTGTGTTAATTCTACCATTATCATAATAATATTATAACATATGTTAAAACACTTGTTTTTCCAAGAAAACACCACACATGTTAGATTGGGAAATATTCCATAACCCATGATGACGTGTGGGACCCATTTGTTAACAATAGATACATTTTTACAATAAACACCCAGAATTCACGAAACCATACACTTTGCAAAGTACACATAAGACATGTAATAATTGTCACGTGCACGAACAATGGCCCACATATAACTAACACAAGGGTCCACAAATCGGGTGAACAACCAGCACGACAAATAACAAGTACACACAACTTAAGATGTCTTTGACATTATAGGGCACTTTTTGTCAGGACAGTAGTTACTTCAGTTTTCTTACTTTGCTAAATGTCACAACCCGACCAAGGTGGGCCTGGTCGAAATACAGATTGTTATCAAACATTACATAATGCAAGCAAACAGCGAAAGCACAATATAAATAAATAATCTTTTATAAATAAATATAGTTTACATTTCTTATATATTATACATTTTCCCGTTCAATATTCTAGGTAATGTCTAAGGTTCTCGCTTATCTTCTGATTCGTCCGTCGGGAATACTCCGAGTCGTAGCCGCTCATTTCTTCTAACTCTAACAGGTACCTGAACACATGCTTAAAATAGGTTTGGGTCAACAATAATGTTGGTGAGTCCGTGCGTGCGTTTAAACTAGTTTGAAAATAAGGTTTATCATCTCAAGACAAGTTATATAAGTTAAAACAGTTTACACATAGTGATGTACAAGCCACACCTCAATCCTAACAATGGATCCATTTACTCCCATTATGGACTCTCATGGCAGAATACATGACACATACCCCAGTGGAGGGTTTCCCGGCTTCCGAGTCCACTGCGTGCGGGGGTTTCCCCAAGTAGCGCTACCCACATATCAAGCGGCCCAATCTCCCGTTGGGTTGATGAGTGTGGTGGTATCGGGAGTACCTTGTCACATCATCTGGTTCATCACATTTAACTGGTTCTACCTGGAAGCATGTATTCACCCCAAAACAGTTAAAATACAAAAAGAGGGGATGGTTCACGAGACTCACCTGGAAGCACTGCACATGAATGTCTATAATAAACGGAACGCCTGATATCTGGTATTGTCCTGTTCGAATCCTAAATCGATAAATATTGTTAGTCTAGGCGTTGTTTATAATGGTTATACGTGGGGACGAGCTCGAGCGTATGGTTTCTATTTATTACAGTTCCATGTCTGGTTTCGGGTTCCAATAATCCTCAACCTATCCCTTTGTACTTGACAAGTGGTAGCTATAACTATGTTCGCACTTATAGCTCAAGTATCATATTCTATTATCCTTATATCACATCTCATGTCTATTGCTAAGTCCCAATGTCTAATGTCTGGAGTTTATATCTCGAGTGATATTGTTTAATGGATCCGAGTCCTTAGGTGCATAGGGTCTAAGTATGTGTATTTACATGTTATTGTATTTAGGTTGCGTTTTAGTCTTCAGCGTCAAAGGTGTCAAATCTAACATCTCCAAGACTTCATGCTTATGCTTCCTATCTATGTTCGTCTATTCAATGCTATGGCATACGCTAGTCGCTAAAGGTTTATGTCGATCTTAATGTTTCAAGTTTATATCCAAGCATCGCTATCATTAACTAGTTCCAAGTTATACTTGAGATATATGTCGCTTCAATCCGTTTCAAGTCTTAGTTTCCAATACTCAAGTGTCGAGTGTTCAATGTCCAAAGTTCCGAATTTTCTAATGTATATGTGACTAGTCCAATGTCCGAATCCCATGTCATAGTGTCCAACCTAATAATCTCTAATGTATATAGTTTGTATCAAGTTCAATGTCCAACTCCAATCATCAAGCTCAAGGTATAAGCTAAGGTCCGTCTAACTCGTGATTTGGTCTTGACGCGTTACAAGCTCGTTAAGTCCCACACGTCAAATATATAATATAAAGGTTGTAAATAATATAACTAACGCGTTAGTGAGTTCGGTTATACCTCACGTTTAGATCTAACTCCTGTTGACCAAGTCGACTCGGTTGACCAGGTTGACTGTTTTGACCGCTATGTTGTCTGGGTTGACCCTTTGACCCATTTGACTTTCGTTGACCATGCCTGGACCCGTGCCTGGATCTGACCCGAAGCCTTGACTACCTTACTAACACCACCGCTACCTTAAACCATCAACACATCCTCCCCTTTACAACTCTCGGCCACCACCACCTGTGACCACTGAGATTACCACAGAACCAACACCACCTCCGTTGTCTGCAACCACCATCGAACACTCACCCTTGACTTCAGCCACCATAAGAAACCCACTACTACAACCTGCTATCAAGGATTTTCCCCCGTCACCACCTTCACCTTAGCCAACTTGAGACCAGATCTGACCCGATTGGGGTCCATGTCACCGTCGTCGTCTTCTTTAATACCCGTCGCCGTCATCTTCTTCCCTCTTTCTCCTCTCTTCCGGTCTTCTCTCTCCTCTGCTTCTCTCTCTTCTGTTCCTCTCTTCTCTGCGTCTCTCTCTCTCTCTCTTGATGGGGTGATGGTGGTGTGGGTTTCGTTGGAGATCCGACTGCCGGAGCTCCGCCGTCACTGGCGGCGAGGAGTCTCCGGCTCCTCCTTCCTCTCTCTTGCTTCTCATAAGTGTGTGTATTGTGCAAGAGATCATAGAGAGAAAGGTTTGTGTTTGGTCTGATGTGTGAATGTGTTAATTGCCAGGAAAGGGAAAAGGGAGTGGGTTTATAATAGATAAAAGTGATGAGTGGTGTGTTGTGTGTGTGTTGTTTAAAGATTAAGGGTACCATGGGGCACATGGTGGTGACACCATGTGTCCATGATGACTAATCTTGATTAGTCATGGGTTGGGTTCGGGTTCGTATCGCGTTTTAGTTCGGTCTCATAACATGCATTCTAATAATATTCTATATATATGACGGTTCGGTTTTTAGTTTCGAACATAACCGTCTTATTTATTATAGGTTTTTGGTTCAATTTATTATACAATAATGATATAAATTCGCGAAAAATTTTTGGGGTCCGTTCTGGGTTGTTACATTCTCCCCCCCTTATTAGAATTTCGCTCGCGAAATTATGGTTGGGGTTATATCTTATAACTCCATTATCATTTTCATAACTTGTTGAGGTTATCCGATTCCCTAACGTTACTCATGGATGCAACTTGTAGTTATCTTACTAGGTAAACAGGTCATACTACTGGAAGCCGAGGAAATAAATCCAAAATACATCGCAAGGTTACAAGGATATATATATACTAGGCTCTACGCGGGTCATAATATATTTTCCAAAACAGATTTCCTACTTATATGAATAAAGGAAAGGCATTAAGCTTTGATAATTCTACTCACAAGACGAGGGGCATGGAGATTAATTCATTGGATAATGTGTCTATATACATGGAGGTTTACCAATCGGTGGTTTGATAGTTGTCAAAACAAATAAATATACAGGTGGGACGTGGAAATCTTGAAAATAGGTTATGTAAGTTCCTCGAGCTTTTGGTCATCCGATTGGTCTTAAGAATAATCTTGTTTTATTTTCTTATCGATCAAGTGAAACGAAACAATGGGGAGGGATGAAAGGCATTCGAATGGGTGAGCAAGAGAAAACTAATTTTACATTTGCCAAGTTGTGCGTCACTTGGGCTTTAGTAAAGAAATACTCCTTATATCGAGTGTTTTCCTTGTTGTTCAAAATAGGGGATCAAAATGGTTTTGGCGTTTCCATTTACCACAATCGAGTTTATAAACAAATTCCCGGAAGATTTCTGTGTCAATCAATAAAGGATACCTTCTGGTTTGGGCCGAAGAGTTTCACTGGAAAAGAAGAAAGAGTGAATACTTTCTTTGTTTTCACATCGAGCGCACCGTCCTTGAAAGGATTGCGATATTCGATCAGAATCAATAGTTTTGCCAAAAATAACAGAGAAATGATATTTGGTTTAACGCAACTTCCGAAAACAGACTAAAGTTTATTCTAGGTCGGACTTCCAGTCTTGATTCTGACATACCATTGGTGCTTATATATAGGGTGTACCACAGCCAACCCACCACACCTTTGGTACTTCAAAAATGGACCGGAATCTTTTTCCAAAAATCCGCTTAAAATTCTATACCACTATAACATATCCGTAAATTGGCGATTCCAATTTACCTTACATTAGAGTGTTACGTTTTTCGAGGATGTTTAGCGCGAACGATCAAAATGCAAAGTTTTAGAATACTTTTGATAGTATTGAGGCACATAAATGTTTCGCTTGGATCTTAATTGATGGTTTCAGGAGTTATACTTGTCGAAAAGACTTAAATATCCAAAGAGCCAATAACAAACATGGAAATTTCTGCACTTAAGCGTTATCAGAAGAGTTGGAACACAGTGTCCGAGTGATTCCTGATGCCAAAATGAGGGAAAATCACCGGGTTTGCTTATGAGTTTTGCTAAAGTGATCCTGGATTTCAAGATTTTGTGAATTTAAATAAAGGGAAACGCGACCAATAGAGTTCAAAATGCTTATGAGAGCGTTATTTCTCAATTTTTTTCTAATCTAAAGATTATGCACAGTGGTTCAAATGAACGATTTCGAGTCTCAAAGGGTGTCTTAAGTATGGTTCTGTGACCAAACACGGAGCATCTAACATGAGTTTGGTTTCCATAAGTAGAAGTTTGGAATGTTGGTTACACCAACAAGAAGTTTCTCACGGATAATTCTAAAGTGTTCTAATAACTACCGAGGGATCGTTCGAAATATTCTAGACTACGGTTCATCGAAGGAGAATGTGGTGGTTAAGAAAAATCAAGAAGCACACAAGACATGATGTATTCCTAGCTTATTTGTAGTAGGTATTCGTGGTCTAAACAAGTTTCTTGTTTTAGAGTGTTGATTCGACTCTCACGATCTTTATTAAGATATTCCTGAAATACCCTCGTGCCTGCGAATTCATGATTATGTTCGCGACCATAATCACTACCTCGCCTCACTTAAGCATCCAAGTATATTCTTTATAAAAACCATGATATCTCATCATCTCTCTAGCTTACTCACGTGTTTTTGGTAAAGTCTCATCCTAATGTGTTCAGTACCCATGGTTCTTGGTCGACTCGTTCGGTATCACCATGCTGCAACTCCAATTCATTCGCCATGTTTCGGTTCTCTCACTAAAATGATCTATGTGGTTTCAAAGATTAGGATCCTAGGGTTCACGATTGAAGCCTAATAGAGTTCTTATTCGCTTCAGCTGTTTGCTCTGATACCAACTGTCACAACCCGACCAAGGTGGGCCTGGTCGAAATACAGATTGTTATCAAACATTACATAATGCAAGCAAACAGCGAAAGCACAATATAAATAAATAATCTTTTATAAATAAATATAGTTTACATTTCTTATATATTATACATTTTCCCGTTCAATATTCTAGGTAATGTCTAAGGTTCTCGCTTATCTTCTGATTCGTCCGTCGGGAATACTCCGAGTCGTAGCCGCTCATTTCTTCTAACTCTAACAGGTACCTGAACACATGCTTAAAATAGGTTTGGGTCAACAATAATGTTGGTGAGTCCGTGCGTGCGTTTAAACTAGTTTGAAAATAAGGTTTATCATCTCAAGACAAGTTATATAAGTTAAAACAGTTTACACATAGTGATGTACAAGCCACACCTCAATCCTAACAATGGATCCATTTACTCCCATTATGGACTCTCATGGCAGAATACATGACACATACCCCAGTGGAGGGTTTCCCGGGCTTCCGAGTCCACTGCGTGCGGGGGTTTCCCCAAGTAGCGCTACCCACATATCAAGCGGCCCAATCTCCCGTTGGGTTGATGAGTGTGGTGGTATCGGGAGTACCTTGTCACATCATCTGGTTCATCACATTTAACTGGTTCTACCTGGAAGCATGTATTCACCCCAAAACAGTTAAAATACAAAAAGAGGGGATGGTTCACGAGACTCACCTGGAAGCACTGCACATGAATGTCTATAATAAACGGAACGCCTGATATCTGGTATTGTCCTGTTCGAATCCTAAATCGATAAATATTGTTAGTCTAGGCGTTGTTTATAATGGTTATACGTGGGGACGAGCTCGAGCGTATGGTTTCTATTTATTACAGTTCCATGTCTGGTTTCGGGTTCCAATAATCCTCAACCTATCCCTTTGTACTTGACAAGTGGTAGCTATAACTATGTTCGCACTTATAGCTCAAGTATCATATTCTATTATCCTTATATCACATCTCATGTCTATTGCTAAGTCCCAATGTCTAATGTCTGGAGTTTATATCTCGAGTGATATTGTTTAATGGATCCGAGTCCTTAGGTGCATAGGGTCTAAGTATGTGTATTTACATGTTATTGTATTTAGGTTGCGTTTTAGTCTTCAGCGTCAAAGGTGTCAAATCTAACATCTCCAAGACTTCATGCTTATGCTTCCTATCTATGTTCGTCTATTCAATGCTATGGCATACGCTAGTCGCTAAAGGTTTATGTCGATCTTAATGTTTCAAGTTTATATCCAAGCATCGCTATCATTAACTAGTTCCAAGTTATACTTGAGATATATGTCGCTTCAATCCGTTTCAAGTCTTAGTTTCCAATACTCAAGTGTCGAGTGTTCAATGTCCAAAGTTCCGAATTTTCTAATGTATATGTGACTAGTCCAATGTCCGAATCCCATGTCATAGTGTCCAACCTAATAATCTCTAATGTATATAGTTTGTATCAAGTTCAATGTCCAACTCCAATCATCAAGCTCAAGGTATAAGCTAAGGTCCGTCTAACTCGTGATTTGGTCTTGACGCGTTACAAGCTCGTTAAGTCCCACACGTCAAATATATAATATAAAGGTTGTAAATAATATAACTAACGCGTTAGTGAGTTCGGTTATACCTCACGTTTAGATCTAACTCCTGTTGACCAAGTCGACTCGGTTGACCAGGTTGACTGTTTTGACCGCTATGTTGTCTGGGTTGACCCTTTGACCCATTTGACTTTCGTTGACCATGCCTGGACCCGTGCCTGGATCTGACCCGAAGCCTTGACTACCTTACTAACACCACCGCTACCTTAAACCATCAACACATCCTCCCCTTTACAACTCTCGGCCACCACCACCTGTGACCACTGAGATTACCACAGAACCAACACCACCTCCGTTGTCTGCAACCACCATCGAACACTCACCCTTGACTTCAGCCACCATAAGAACCCACTACTACAACCTGCTATCAAGGATTTTCCCCCGTCACCACCTTCACCTTAGCCAACTTGAGACCAGATCTGACCCGATTGGGGTCCATGTCACCGTCGTCGTCTTCTTTAATACCCGTCGCCGTCATCTTCTTCCCTCTTTCTCCTCTCTTCCGGTCTTCTCTCTCCTCTGCTTCTCTCTCTTCTGTTCCTCTCTTCTCTGCGTCTCTCTCTCTCTCTCTTGATGGGGTGATGGTGGTGTGGGTTTCGTTGGAGATCCGACTGCCGGAGCTCCGCCGTCACTGGCGGCGAGGAGTCTCCGGCTCCTCCTTCCTCTCTCTTGCTTCTCATAAGTGTGTGTATTGTGCAAGAGATCATAGAGAGAAAGGTTTGTGTTTGGTCTGATGTGTGAATGTGTTAATTGCCAGGAAAGGGAAAAGGGAGTGGGTTTATAATAGATAAAAGTGATGAGTGGTGTGTTGTGTGTGTGTTGTTTAAAGATTAAGGGTACCATGGGGCACATGGTGGTGACACCATGTGTCCCATGATGACTAATCTTGATTAGTCATGGGTTGGGTTCGGGTTCGTATCGCGTTTTAGTTCGGTCTCATAACATGCATTCTAATAATATTCTATATATATGACGGTTCGGTTTTTAGTTTCGAACATAACCGTCTTATTTATTATAGGTTTTTGGTTCAATTTATTATACAATAATGATATAAATTCGCGAAAAATTTTTGGGGTCCGTTCTGGGTTGTTACACTAAACCACATATCCAGACATCAGGTGAGTTTCGTGCCCTTTTTTACTATTTTACTGTTTTACAACTTTGGGGGAGAAACATGCTTGAGACCTACATTTGTACATGACAACAATATGTGTTACATGAGTTAGACAACATTATCACAACAAAGTCCCCGGACAACTATAACCATTAACTTAGTAATAAGCCATGGATCCTATGAATAGTATTATTTTGGTTGACACCCCTTTCATGGTTATTTGCGCTAACCATGACTGTCGTGTCAAATGATGGCATATTATCCATGTTTTCAATGTTCTGTGATAAGGCATTGGTTGGGGCGTACAAGGAAGTCGGGGTTTGGTTATGGGGCTCATGGTAACTATATTCTGCATGGACACAGACAACAAACCTTGTGGAAACAAACTATGTTATCGATTCATTGAAACCTATGGACTTACCAACTTTTTAGTTGACACATTTAAGCATGTTTTTCATGAACCAAGTAAGGATAATAAGAAGGCGAGCTTAGGATTGCCTACAGAAGTCTTTTGTTTTGTTTTTTTGATGTAGTTGTTGAACTCATTTGCTATGGCATGTAACTCATTTTGACATCAAGACCTTGTTTGTTATGTGAAATGAATGACATTTAGTATTTCTCATGTAAACAATGTTTATGATCACCAAACCCGTCTCACCTCGCGTTTCCGCCTTAGGCAGGGTGTGACACATTGAATAAATGAGTAGTTGGGAGTTTAAAGGTAGGTGAAAAATAGTTAATGAAGTTGGTTAGTAGTTGGTAAGTGTTTATAGAAAATGTTAATAAATAAAAACCTTTATAAATATTGATATTAATAAATGTATGTATGCATGTATTTTCATATATAAATATGTATACGTGTAAAAAAATGGATAAAACAAAAGAATATAAAAATTCTGACGATTTTGTTTACCACTGAATTTTATTTACAACAAGTGAAAAAATGTGGATATTACAAGTAGAAGTTGAAAGGTTATACAATTTCATTTAGTCCATAATTCATTTGAGTATAAATGAATTAATAGATTGTTTGGTTGAACATATCATAGTACACCGAAATTAAGCACAAAATGTAAATGGAATTCCAGTCGTTAAGATGCTTTCATAGTGCTCTCTACAGGTGTGTCTTAGATGATATTATCTTCGCTCATGGTCACATTGTTTCAGTTGTTATACCCTATGCTTTATGTGGCGTTTCTTTTACGCATTGCACTATTACCCCCCTCAAGTTTTAGACTTTCTGTTTTTACCCATTGCACTACTCTTCCATTTTTACCGTCACCATACCTAAAGTTATAAACTTTGCATTTTTACTTCTTGCACTAAACCTCAACTTTGAAATTTCATACGATTAACGCATCATATAATGCTTAGACTAATCTATTCGATATTTGCAATGTCCCGTGTATAACACCCCAAATTCTTTATAAAATATATCTATATTATCCTATATATACACACACCTTGTGGTTACCAATGTAGAATGCCTAGAGGACTCTGGAATAATATAGTTAAACACCAAGCCATGGGGAAACTAGTACTTGGTAAATCGTCTAGTTAAATCATGATGAAAAATATTATATTACTCAATCTAGTTATGGCAAATAATGTACATTTAACACATTAGAGGGACCAAATAAGCAACATGTGAAAGTGTGTGTATGAACTTATCAAAACAAAACAAAGAAGACAATCTCCACCTACTAGAGATCGCCCAACACACCAAGAAACACACACACAACTCAATCCTGCTCCCTAGCTTAATTCAAGGCAGTTGAAGATTTCAATCACATGCAATAGATGAAAATGGCCCTCTAGAGTCTAATTAATCCTAAGGCAAGAAGTTGGAAATGTCATCAAGTCATAGCGGGAAGGACACGCGAAGGAAGGATCAAGCATAAGGTAAGTTCTTCTAGGACTCAAGATCCCATATTGTATGATTAAATTGTTTTAAACTATTGTTAATTGTGGAAATCTAGAGATGTTTGATGTTAATGCCATTGAGTCTTGAAAATAGTATAATATTATACACTCAATTGCCGTAGTGTTAGCAAAATGTCGGAAGAGAGCTTGAATGGGTAACAAGGTAGGTGTTCGTCCGAATCTTAACAAGTCAATTTGGGTGTTTGAGAATCTTGTTGATATGGGAAAATCATGAGCGTTGAATATTTGGTTCTCAAGGGTCCATCAAGTACTTTATTTAGATGCTAACCTGAGTACCCGAATGGCCTCGAAACACCACCGTTCGATGCCCCAAAACACCAGGTTTGTGCAGGATTTTGATGGCCAAAAACCCCCCAAATCCGACCCTCCTAGCCGTAGGGCCGTAGGCTACGACCAAAATCATGAAATGAGGGCCCGATTATGCCCACCGTAGCCTACGGCTGGTGGCCGTAGGCTACGACCTTCACCCCTTCGACCCGTCACTAGCAGCCGTAGCCTACAGCTGGTTTTAAACCCTTTTCTTAATTTGTGTGTTGTTCCTTGATTCTAACTTATGTTAAAAACTATCAAACATGCGTTAATCTTATGTTGGAACCTAGGTATCGTTACTAAAGACCCGGGAGCCGATCAAGTACGAAATTTTTGAAGGATCAAATGCAATTTCCCCCCAACTCTTCCGCAAGATTCTCAAATCTTGTAAATGGTTTAGTATTAATACTAAGATAAAAACTATAACACGTTTCTTAGATGTTGAACACTAGTATTTTGTAATCACCTTGTGATTTTAAGCGTGTAGTTTGAAATCGCTTTGTGATTTCATGAATGTATTTTGTTGAACGTTTGGTCTAATCGAAGAATGTAAATTTACCAATCTCAAGCTTGGTTTTATAAATATAAATTGGTTTAATTTTGGTTAAGGGTCGTCTATTTGGGATGGGTCTTACACCGTGTCGCAATACTAATTGACATTATTTATAAACGATTTATTATCTCTGATCCACATTTCATCTTTTTTTCTATAATATAACATTTGCTATATAAAAGGAATATTTATCATAGGAGATAATTATTGCGATATAAAAAAAGGAACAAACCTAAGAGTTTAATTTGTTCAATCAATGGTTTACATTTTTTAAACGTTTACTTCTTACATACAAATGTTTATGTGATGTATATAAAAACTACTAAACTAGTTTGTTCATGTGTTTACTTTTTCATTCTTAGCATTTACCTATTCATGTATATGTTTTATAACTAAACATTTTTTTCTTCTGAATATCATATATTAAAAGAGATAAATGAACATTGCATTTCAATCATTCTACTTTTTTTCCCTTGCATTTTAAACCCTTTTAAAATTAGAAAAATAGAAAACTGTATGCTACGCAGAATTCTCCTCTATTTTTCACCCCCTTGTTCGGGTCTACTCTACAGGTCTTTCCTTTTGTATTTATTTGTTTATTTATTTAATTTTTTTTTTTTGGAGTTCACGCTAAAATGATTGATAATGATTGTCCTTTTTATAATACGGTTTGTTATACTGTTTGTTGAGATAGCCCAAGCTTCCAATTGGTCGTGGAAAATTAGTCAACTCATATTTAATTGCCACATGAACCTTCACTTGATATAAAGTATGGTGTGCCTAAACCTTAAACCTGCAAGTTTGCAAACTTAATCTCGTGACAAGTGGCGGGTTTAGAAATGTTTTTCACTAGGGGCACAAGTTTTAAGGGTCGGTTATCTATGCTAATATTAAAAAAAATTGGTTCGATTTGGGTCGGGTCATATAATTAAAAGATAAACTAAATTAAATTAAATTTCAAACACATTATACAAAAACGTCAATTATCATTCTAAATCAATAAGAAATACAATATTTGTACCGTTGTTTTCTACATATTTCTATATATGGCCATTACATAGTTTGAGTGCCATTTGCGATATAGCCCAAGGATAACATCTTTGGTGTGTGTGTGTGGGTGGGTTGGGGGGGGGGGGGGGGGGGGGGGGGAAGGGGAGGGAGGGTAGGATTCAAGAATAAAGTAGGTAGATAGGATGTATGCATGTTTAGATATTCAATAAAGAAAAAAGCGTACTTTAAGTTTTGTTTTCATAAACCATCATTTAAAAAAATATTTTTCATGATAAAGAATATATATACATACATTTGTAAACACATATTTGTTAAGCTAAACTGTGACCTAATAAAATTTAAATAAGTAAAAGGTGATAGATTGGATAAATTAATAAATCATTTTATTACTATTTAATATCTTAAATTAACTAGATAAAGAAAATTAAATATAAATGTTTCTAGTTCAAAATGTCGATTAGGTTAGATAAATAAAATAATAATTATTATACAAGGTTAGATTAATAAAATAAAAACTCTGTAAGAAACAAAAAAGTCATGTTTTTATAGGCACATTCAAGGTCAAACTTATCCATACCTAAAAGAAAGAGTGGGTGGAGAAAGTTTTTAAATGAATCTGTTAAATTACAAAGTTACCTCTACCTAAATAATAAAATACTAACACCCAAAATGATCTTCCTCGAAAAGAAAATAGTGCAACCTGCTCCTGTTTGAACATTTCTCTGTCAACGCCAATTTTCAACGCCAATTTTCACCCGTCCTTCCACTGCAGAGCAGTTGGTTGGACATCTGCAATGAAGATAAGAGCCTCGGTAGATGGCCAGGTTCGAATCTGAGCAAGGCCGGTTTTCAGCCTGCCGTTACTCCAGCGAGGAAACTCGTGTGGAGGCGGATAAGGTTTCCGGTAGAACGCCGAAGCCCCCACTCAGACCAGCGTGGACCCGGTTCAGACAACATAGTCTGGCAGGTGGTGGGTTAGGGCCCGCACAAAAAGCGGGGTGTGTTGATCTTCTGCCACATCGGCATCAAGAAAGTCACCGTTCAAAAAAAAAAAAGGCCAATTTTCACCCATTTTCCTTTTCTTTCAATAATAATTTGCTGCTAACAATTATTTCTTATAGCAATTTTATGGAAGGCAATGTCAAAATTTCATGGCGCATTCAAGATCTTCACATAAGTAAAACACTAAAAGAAATTTGGTCGACCCTTTGGTTAAGCTGTAGGTCCGCGCCCCTACTTGTAACAAAATTTAGTCGTTACCTCTAAAATAAAGTATACCATCCACTTTTGTTTCAAGACTTCATATTATAACTCAAAGGGCTTGTTGCCCGGTTGTACCAAAGTGTTGTTCTAAATAGGGGTGTGCGAAAAAGGGGATATAAAAATCCAAACCTGATGGACAGGTTTGTCCTGATAACATATCGTTAGGAAAGTTAGCATATCACATAAGTTTTTTTTAGTCATACCTGAATATTTAAACTAAATTTTAACTTTTTACTTTGAATATGTATAACATTTTTTATTAAGTGATTCAATACTATCATATTTCATGCACGTGCCAGAATTATCATGCAGCATGCACATGAGAATTCTGTTGGATCAAAAGAAGTTCAAGGCTTTAGTTTCTGATTATTTACGTTAGTTTTTGAATTTGAATAAGTTGTTTAGGTCCTGGTCTTTAGCATAGTTTGTTTATTTTCGTTGTAAGTCTGGCTATATAATTGCTGGCTCTTGTTCTTGTTTATCATTCACTTCAAGCAATCATATAAGCCTTTTGAGTTTGATCGGAATAATAGTCTTTGTGTGAGTATTAGTGTTTTATCAACAGTGGTATCAGAGCAAGAGAGCGATCCTTTATCAATCAATTCCTTTCATCATTCCATGGCAGAACAAATACGTACCTTACCCACTGCTCCTACTTGATCCCTGTCTTCAAGGGTGAAAGATATGAATATTGGCGTATCCAAATGAAAACAATAATAAAATCAACAGATCTTTGGGATCTGGTTGATCAAGAAGTTAATGAGGCTGAAATTGATGCAAACAAACTCAAGAATATGAAAAGAAAACATGCTCATGCAATGGCTATCATTCAACAGGTCGTTCATGATTAGCTTTTCTCTAGAATTGCTGCTGCTGAATCATCCAAAGAAAGCTAGGAGATTTTGAAAATGGAGTATCAAGATGATACTCAAGTAAAGGCTATTAAGATATAAGGCCTACGTAGAGATTTTGAAAATTTGTGTATAAAAGATGGAGAATTTGGGGGAGAATACTTTTCAAAAGTGATCAGCATAGTGATTCAAAAAAAGGCCTATGGTGAAGTAGTTTCTAATCAAACTATTATAGAAATGATACTACGTAGTTTGTCATCAAAGTTTGATTATATTGTTCCATCAATAGAAGTCTCATTTGACCTGTCCCAACTCACACAGGTGAAGCTGATGGGGTCCTTGCAGTCATAAGAAGAAAGACTTAATGGCAGATCTATTGAAAAGATAGAAAACATGAAGAGCATGCTTTGCAAGTATTTCAAGAAAGCAATTGACCACCATATACACGTGGAAGGGGGCGTGGAAGTTTTAGAGGTCGTGGGAGAGGTAGATCCTTGATAAAAGCAAGATACCTCAATGTTATACATGTAAGAAGTTTAGACATATGTCTAAGGAATGTTGGTATAATGAAGATAAATAAGCAAGTTTAGCTGCTGAGCAAGTAGAACAAGAAGATACAAGTGAAGATCAACATTTATTTATGGCATTTACTGGCCATTATGGAATTCCAATGTCATTCATCACTGAAAGTTGTCCATCTCATGAAGCAAATAATTTGTGGTTTCTTGATTTCGGCTATTCAAGTCACATAACAGGTTCAAGATCTAGTTTTGTGGAACTAGATGAGTCATTCAAGTTGGACGTACAATTAGGAAATAAGAAGACATTGGCTGTTGAAGGAAAAGGTGTAGCCTGAACTAACACAGGTCCAAATACTCACACACTTTTGAATGATGTGTATTATGCTCCTACCTTGGAGTACAACTTGTTAAGTGAGGTCCAATTGATGAGGAGAGGGATATTCTTTGTATTTTGAAGATGGATTGTGCGCCATTAAAATCAAGGTATGATGCTCATGAAAATATCTATTGCAAATAACAATATGTTTGTTCTTGATGCTACCAAGGCTGAACCAAACACTCCCAACAAAACTACTACTCTCCAACTGTGGCATAACTGATATGGGCATCTAAATTGGGACAACTTGAAGAATCTGCATCAAAAAGACATGGTGATTGGTATGCCAAGAGTTAAAAGTACATGTGTGTCTGAAGGGTGCATCTTGGGGAAACAAATTAGGCTTCCTTTCAAGACCACATCATGGAGAGCCTCAAAGAAGCTAGAACTAGTGCATGCAGATCTTTGTGGGCCTATGTAGGTACCTAGTCTTGGGCATAGCTTGTATTATTTCCTACTTATAGATGATGTGTCCTGTATGTGTTGGGTTTACTTTATTTCCAAGAAGTCTAATACATTTGCTAACTTTAAGATCTTTAAGGCCCTATTGGAAAAACAAAGTGAATGTTCCATCAAAGTGTTGAGAACATATAGGGGTGGAGAGTTTTGTTCTAGAGAATTCAATTCATTTTGTGAAGAACATGGGATTCAAAAGGAACTCACTAAACCACAACATAATGGAATGGTGGAGCGAAAAGATAGGACAGTGATGGGGATGGCCATGAGTATGCTAAAAGAAAGAATTTTGCCTAATTACTTGTAGGCTAAGCAGTTGCCACCTCAATTTATATCATTAATAGAGCTCCCACTTCTGTTGTGCATAATAACACACCATATCAGGTATGATTTAACTTTGAACCTGATGTTACTAACTTGAAAGTGTTTGGTTGTGTTGCATATAGGCATGTATTTGTACATGGTAGAAGAAAACTTGATGACAGGTCCAACAAGATGATCTTTATTGTTACTCTTCAAATAGGTCTGGATTTAGACATTTTAATCCAGTTACTAAGAAGTTTGAAACCAGAAGATTAATTTGGAGACACTACTATCATTGAAGATGCATCATGGAATTGGCAGGAGGTTCACATATCAGACAAACAAGTGTATGAGAGGATGTATGTTGATCCTTTTCCTGAAGAGTACATTGAACTAGGCCAAGATGATGACAATAATGGAGCAGGACCTTCTCACAATATGGAAGGTCCAGAATCTCCTAATGTGTCAAATCCAGACAATGATGTAGTGCAAAGTCAAGTCAGTGAAGGTTCAAGTTCCAGTTCTTTAGGCCCACTAAGAGTCAGGTCCATGTCTGAACTATATGCTAATACACAAGAAGTATCATTAGACTATTTGAACTGTTAATTTGCCCTTAATGTGACAGATCCTTTGTGTTATAATGAGGCAGTCAAAAGAAAAGAGTGGCAACTTGCTATGAAAGAAGAGATTGAAGTTATTAACAAGAACAACACTTGGCAACTAGTGACCCTTCCTGAAGACAGGAATGTAGTAGGTCCCAAGTGGTTATTCAAAAAAACTTGGACCAAATGGTGAACTTAGCAAGTACAAGGCCAGGATAGTACCCAAGCGATATTCTCATAAGTATGGCATGGATTATGAGGAGACTTTTGCTCCAGTTGCACGGTTTGAGAAGATTAGACTAGTAATTGTTGTTGCACCTCTTAAAGGCTGGTTGTTACATCATCTAGATGTTAAATTAGCCTTTCTCAATGGAGATCTTGAAGAAGAAATATATGTGGAACAGACTGAAGGATAGTTTACAGACCGCATAAAGCTTTATATGGTTTGAAACTGGCTCCAAGATCCTGGTATGCGAAGATAGATGGGTACTTTGCCAGTAATGGTTATACAAAAAGTCTCAATGAACCTACTTTGTATGTTAAGCATTGTGCCTCTAATGTCATCTATGTGTGTCTTTATGTGGATGATATAATATGCACAAGTTCAAGTGAAGAGTTAATTGCTGAATTTAAAACAGGAATGAAGAATGTTTTTTGAAATGACAGATTTGGGTCTTCTTTAATACTTCCTTGGTTTGATTTCTAAGTTTGGTATGGAGGGATGCAAATTGGAAGATATTCAATGAGTCCATATGAGAGGTTTCAAATTGAAGATGGCGATGACGAGGTTGGGGAATTAAGATATAGAAGCCTTGTAGGTGGTCTCATTTATTTATTTAATACATACTAGACCAGATTTGGCCTATGCAGTTGGTGTGTTGTCAAGGTTTATGCAATGTCCATCTCAAACTCATGTTGGAGCTGCAAAGAAATCTTTGAGGTGCATTGTTGGGACACACCTGTTTGGTATTTGGTACAACAGAGGTGAAAAGATTGAGTTAATGGGCTACTCGGATAGTGATTGGGCTGCATGTTTAGATGATAGAAAAGTGTGAATGGTTACATGTTCTCTATTAGGAATGGAGCTATATCGTGGTGTTCAACGAAGCAAAACATTGTTGCCTTATCTAGTATTGAGGTTGAATACATTTCAGCCCCAAATACAGCCTGTCAAAGTGTGTGGTTAAGCAGAATTCTAATGATTTAGGGTGGCCACAAAACTGTGCAGTTACTATTTGGTGTGATAGTCAATGAGCTATTAATTTGTCCAAGAATCCAATGTCACATAGCAAGGTAAAACATATAGAATTGAATTACCATTTCATTAGAGACATCGTGAATCAAGAGAAAGTGAGTTTGAAGCATTACAGTACTAGTGAACAAGTTGTAGATTGTTTAACAAAGGCTTTGGCTAGAGAAAAGTTTGTGTTTTTTTCATTATCAGTCGGGAGTGCATGAGATTGAATTGGGGGGGGGGGGTATTGAGAAGTTATTCAATACTCTCATATTTCATGCACGTGCCAGAATTATCATGTAGCATGCACGTGGGAATTCTGTTGGATCAAGAGAAGTTCAAGGCTTTACTTTCTGATTGTTTACATTAGTTTTTGAATTTGATGATATTGTTTATGTCCCGGTCTTTAGCATAGTTTGTTTATTTCCGTTGTAAGCTGTGGCAGATCTAAAAAAAATTAGGAGTAACGTTGAATTTTTTTTGTCGTAGTTTCATAGAATGTAAACGAAATAAAAATAAAAACACGGTAATTTAAGTTTGGTTTTTGTTAATTTTGTGGGTCCAAACAAGCCGAGCAGCTAGCGAGCTACTCAAGCTCGGCTCGGTAAAAAGCTCGAAACGAGCCGAGCCTTATCGAGCCAAAACCGAGCTTGAGTTAAAACAAAGCTCGTTTATTAATCGAGCTCGATCTCGAGTCTAAAATGTGAAGCTTGTAAGGCTCGTCGAGCCTTATCGAGCTTTCATGTAATATTAGTTTTAATAATATTTACCCCCTCATTTAAGCTTGTTTACTAACGAGCTCGAGTCGAGCTTCATTTATCGAGCTCCGAGCCTATTATTTATATTTAAAATACTAACTAATATATAGTAAACGAACCGAGCCCGAGCTTAAGAAATTTTTAACAAACTAAGCTCGAGCCCTCATAAGTTTTTGAGCTCGGGCTCGGCTCTTTTACACCCCTAATTTTGTTGAGTATTTTAGGGGTGTAAACGAGCCGAGCCCGAGCATGACTGGGCTCACTCGGCTCGTCATGCTTTTACAAAGCTCGAACTCGGCTCGGTTCGAGCCTAATACTTTAAGCTTGAGCTCGGCTCGGCTCAAAATAATTTTAGAACAATTTTAAAGGAGCTAAAAGCTCGGCTTGAGCTCGCTTCAAAGCTTATATGAGGCAAAACTCGGCTTGAGCTCGGCTCGAGCTTGACTCGCCAATGTTAAATAGTAGGTGTACTATATATAAAATAATTATAATATATAATTTGTTTGAGGTTGTTTAGGCTCGCGAGCCTGTCTTTGTATGAAAAACTCGAGCTCGGGCTTGATAACTAAACGAGTCATGTTTCAAGCTCGGGCTCGTTAAAGCTCGGCTCATTCGAGCTTTTCACCGAGCCGATATTGAGTAGCTTTCAAGCCGTTGCGCATCATTTACACCCTAGGTATTTTGTTAGTTTAGTTGGGTTTAGTATTAATTAATTCGAGTTTGATAAATATTTTTCGAGTGACGTAACGTTGTAACGCAAAATTTATTTTTAAAGGTAACGTCAAATTTATTTTGGGGTAACGTAAAATTTATTTTAGTAGTAACATAAAGTTTGCTTTAGAGGTAACGTTTTACAAAAATCGTAAAAATAATTTTTTTTCCCACTACGTGTGCAAAAATCGAGGGGCAACAGGCGCCGCGCCTAGCACAATGCTAGGTCCGCCCCTGAATTGTAATTCGGCTATATAATAGCTGGCTCTTGTTCTTGCTTTTCATTCACTTCAAGTAATAGTATAAGCCTTTGAATTTGATCCAAATAATAGTCTTTGTCTGAGTATTAGTGTTTTGATATCAACATTTTTTTACATTTTAAATGAATTTACGTTGTTGTAATTTATTTATCTTAATAATTACTGATTAAAAAACTTTTGCAATTTAGGATTAAGGTTTTCTTATATGAGAATGAGCATGAAGTACAGGATCGAAGGAATATACGACAAACAAATCATTGATTTTGACTCACCAACTTAATTAACATACGTGAACACGTGTTTATTTAATTATTCTATCAAAAACCAACCAGAAATGTTGATAAATGAGTTCTTTGCTGGAAGGAATATGCAAGATTTCAATGAATCCATTTTTATTGTATTTAACTTGGTGGTGAGAAGATTAAATAATCTATGATATTCCCTTTAAATACCCTCTTGTATCTCATTCATTAATATCTTCATTCTCCATAACACTTTCGAACCATCTAGAAAATGAGGTGCAACCTACCAGAAAAGCGAATGATGAAGCACAGGAAGGGATTATGGTCACCAGAAGAGGACCAAAAGCTAACACATTATGTCATGAACTATGGCCATGCTTGCTGGAGTTCCGTCCCAATAAATGCAGGTAATTTAACTTCACGCATGCATGCAGATTATATTCATTATCAAAACAAAACGATAGACTTTACTAATCGCATTACCTTCTTTTAGGTTTGCAAAGGAATGGAAAGAGTTGTAGATTAAGATGGATTAATTATCTTAGGCCAGGATTAAAGCGTGGGGCATTTTCGTCTCAAGAAGAAGAAACCATCTTGACCCTTCATGGATTGTTAGGCAATAAGTAAGTGAATGCATTTGTTCAATAACTTCATTGATCATTGTTGAGATATATTAACTTAATTTGGTTTTTAACTAAGCTTTTATTGTTCAGATGGTCTCGAATATCACAACATTTGCCTGGAAGGACATATAACGAGATAAAAAACCACTGGCATTCTCACCTCAAGAAGAAAGTAGACGAATCAAAACATCTCAAACTTGATAACACACACCCAAACATTTCATGTAAAGAACCATCTTCATCATGCCTAAATACTTCCAACTTTGCCAACTCATCTACTGACATGGTTGCGTCAGTCCCACAAGCTTCCCAGATTAGCAACTTACCAAAACTTTTATTTGCTGAGTGGATTAGCCTAGATGAGTTTCAACAGGACTTTGGCATGTCATGTGATCATGCACTAAGTCATGGTCCAAACTTTCAACTAAACCACATCCATCATGAATGGCAGCATAATAAAGGGTCATCTGAGGGCGTCGAGACTCAAAACTGTCTAGATATGGGTTCAAATGAAAATGTACTTCAAGCTCAGATGACAATTGATCAAATATTTGGATTTAATGATGGAGATTTTGACATAGATAGTTTCATTTATATGTAAGGTGTGATTCACTAAGAAAGTGTGAAAGAATTAATATGAATTATCTAAATAATTAGAGTAGATCATGCTTGGTAGATACAAAAATAAAGAGTTTTTATACGCTTATCTATGTGTATTGTATGTACATATATAGAAATTCTTCTTCTTTGTCATTGTTTCTCCATTATAGCTAATATCATGAAGAACTGTAATCGATGATGTTTTGCAAATGTGTGTGTATAAGTGATTGCATAAAGTTGAGAGATAAATGAACACATGATAATTTTATTTTTGGTTCAAAGAATTCAAATACATACTTTTTTTGTTTTGCATAAACCTATACATATTATACATTATGTCAACCGGCACCTTCTCAACCATTGCAACCCTATGTATAATGGAAGTTATTAAATTAAGAAACACTTAAATATACCAAACTAACTTAACCTACATAATGATTGCAGATAGTTTTGTTTTGAATTAAATGGCCTGTCGCCGCTAATAATGGCCCTTTAGCTGCGACTTTGAGACAGTGAAGTTTGGCAGCTAACCTTAAACACCCCCGATAATGTGAAATCCTTAAAATAAGAAATTGCTCTTTATCGTTTGATGTAGTGTCAATTTCACATGCTTCATAACTATTTTTCTGTTTTCTTAGTTCACATGTTTCATAACCTTTTTTTGCATCTTTTTAGTTGTGTGGACAGAAAACTAGTTAGAGTATCTCAATCAAGTAAATTATTAGTATAAGATAAAGAGGATGATGTCATGAGCTAAAAAGGAGATATTTGTCTTACATGAGAAGCATATGGATCTTAAAATTTTAGGGCCGTAATTACATACTGTTCTTTATCTAGAAGCTCTCTGTAAGCCACATATAGATACTGAAGAAACAATGACTATAACGTTGATTAGTATTAAACCGACGATGGTTAGATACTCGTGTTAGCTCAGGAACGATCCTTCGCTCACAACAATAGTTAGAACGTATAACCCAAGGATAAGATAATTAGTGTGATAATGTGTGTGTTGTTAGTGAGAACAAGAGCATATAAGTGGTTCGGCTTGTAATAGCCTACGTCCACTGTAAAAAGCTAATTGATATTAATAAGAGGATTACAACAAGTATTATACAACAAGCTTTATTCTAGCTCTTGTGTGAGTATTTTCGGATCCCTTGCATAGAAGAGGAAGTCTTCTATTTATAAGAGAAGTTACGGGCCATGGGAGATGGCCCATAAAGTCTTGTACTTGGTTTGGGCCTTGGTCAAGCCCAAATGTCCCTGACCCATGAAAATGGCGGGAAGATCAGGTGCCATTAATGCTGATGTGAGAGAATGTGGATTGTGTCTTACAAGATCTCCACGTGGCAGATTGTAATTGGGCGCAGGCGGCGCTTCTGCTGACAACGACGTTGTTGACTGCCTGTCGCGTCTGAGGAGACGTCTGTGGCAGGTGGACATGCATGCACAGTACCCTGACATGTACTGTGCACTCAGCATGGTTGGGGCGTGGCAGCTGTCACGTTGTTGTCCTTGTGTCAGGGGTTGTTGGACCACCACTGACACGTGTTGTCATCTGATTGGCGCAGAGTGCGCCTTGGGTCTGATCTGATCCTCTTCATTCCTTCTTGCCGTACATCCTCGTATGATAAAGCATTGATGGAATATTCGCGCGTGTTGTATCACGCGCGTGTTGAAGTCTGCGGGTCAATCCTTGTCCGCGCAACGTTTCCGCGGACTCTGGGCTTTTGCTGGGTCTTTTTGCTTCCGCAGACTTCTTGGGATAGAGTCCTAATCCTCCGCAAGATTAGGTACCCTATCCCTTCAACTCCCCCAGTCTAGGGATGAGCTCGGTACAGGATCGGTACCGAACCGATACCGATCCCGACAATACCGATCCCGAAAATCCCAAAAAACCAATACCGATACCGATTATACCGGTACGGTATCGGTATCGGTTCGGTATCGGTACGGTACCGGTGTGGTATCGGTATTTTACCTTAAAATACCGAACCGATACCGATCCCGTACCGATACCGATAATACCGAAACCGAAAATCCCAAAATATGGGTACCGATACCGATACCGAATACCCTCGGTTCGGTATCGGTTCGGTACGGGATCGGTATTTTTTCGGTTCGGGATCAGTATTCGGGACCGGATGCTCATCCCTACCCCAGTCTAGTGCTTCTCCTGGTCTTGCGGAAAGAGTTGGTGGAGCGCTAGACTATATTAGTATTTCGCCTAATACTTGCGGAAAGAATTATACGCAGAACGTATACTTGTTTTTCGTCAAGTCATCGCTGATCTGCGATGTGTTTGGTAGGTTTCTGAAAAGAAACTATGCGGAGAACGTAAAGGGAACTTTACATCGAGTCATCGCAGAGTGATGACGTGGTTGACACATCTTTGAAAAGAAATTGTGCGGAGAACGTAAGATGAATTTTACGTCAAGTCATCGCGGAGTGATGACGTGGCTGGCACGTTTCTAAAAAGAAATTGTGCGGAGAACGTAAGATGAATTCTACGTCAAGTCATCGCAGGGTGATGACGTGGCTTTTTATTATTATTATTATACTCAGCCGTGTGCATTAACTCTCGTTAATGATTAAAAGTAAATGTGGCTGGAATTTGAAAAAGTTATTGTAACTTTGTGTTTTCGAGGGGTCATTTGGCAAGTATGTCAGACGTCAGGAGCATGTCTGTCATAATGACAGCTGATGTGTGACGCTTCCAGTCGAAATTTCGTCCTGTGTCAGGCGCGTGGTTGTCACGCGCGCAAGTGGGCTGTCATTTGAAGAAAGTGGAACACGTGTTGTGATATGTCACGTTTTGGGACTGAACCGTCGTACACGTTTCTCCCGCCTTTTTCGCTGCATTAATTGCAGTGTGTATATATATGCCATTACCTCTCACTTGTTTATTACGACTCCAAATTTTCTCCCACTTTCCTCTCAATCCTAAAGAGTTTTTCGGTGAACTTTAAGTCTTCTCCGGCAAGATTTCCAGATTTCGGCGAGAGAAAAAAGCTTCAATATCTTAAGATCCATGTCGGAGGGCTCTTCTGGTCCTGTAGATATGTCGGAGAAAGCGGAGTCTCCGAAGTTGTTGAATAACACCACCATTAGATGGGCGAAAAAGGGTTTTGAAGAGTTTTGCAAGAATATGGAGATGGATCTTTCCTGGAGATAGATAGTTTCATGTATATGAAAGGTGTAATTCAATAACAAAGTGTGAAAGATTATCCAAATAATTAGAGTGGATCATTACCACATAATTAAATAAATAAAGAATCTTGTATTTGTACATACATAGAAATTTATTCGTTTCTCATGCATGGTTCCAGGAACCATACCTACACTTTACTATAGATATATATATTCTCATGCTTATAAGCTGCTCCATAAAAGAACAAATGCAACAACGAAGATGATTGTGATTGGCGTCCATTTCGCTGCTATAACCTGTGAAATTTATGTAAGTTATCAGCTATTTTCCATGATGGAAATGCCAACTTTTTACACGAACGGAGTAGTGTGCCAACAGATCGATATGTTTATTTACCTCAAGAGTCTTCGATTCCCATACGGGGGAAGTACTTTTGTGTGCATTCATCATTTTCTCGAGCATATCTGATGATTAAAAACAGAAAACGTGTCACAAAACAGAGGGATAATCCCATTTCAAACTGTTTACATTCAAAATAATAATTTGATGAGCAGGTGTACAGTGGTGCTAGTAGAATGTGTTGGTTTACAACTATGCGTCCAACTCATTTTTATTAAAAAGATTGAGAACTTATACACAAAATAAAAACAAATTCTTGTGACGCGTCAACAGACCCTCTTGACCCCCTTTTTCCGCCCAACCTTTATATATTGAACTAAAGTACGGTACCTGATCTCCTCCTCCTTTCAACAATTACAGACATTTCCTCAGTAAGAACATCTAGTTGATCTAGTTCGTGATCAGCATTTAACTTTGACAAGTTAGTCTGAGTCCTTGTATCGATATATTGTCTTCGTATATTGCAAATTATGTTATCTGAATTGTAAAGTGAAGTAGTTCATTAGTCACTGTCTACTTTTGTCTTTAAAAACATCAAGAAATTAACTAAAAAGTTCAAATGACTTTAGTTACCGAATTTGACAAAGCTGTATGGTTTGGATATGTGGTTAACAAGTTGTGGATCAACCTTGTCAAACTCCTTTAGCAAATCTTGAAGGTAGTGGAATGCAAGCTTCCTTGGATATGAAACATCACATAATGTGATGAAACAAATACCATTTTTCACCATGTAGCTTTATTAATTAGTTAGCATCACAACTCAGGTTAGCTAGAGAACTTTTACAAAAAGATGTAAAGTGTAACATACTTAAAACAATGGTTATGGAGGAAGATGGTGGTGGTGGAATGTGGCAAGGCATCCATGGAAATTTCATGAAGCAAAAACTCGGCATGTTTCTTGTAAACGATGTCGTCTTCGTCGTAAATTGGTCCTTGTGAAATTGGTAATCCATCATGTACCCTTCCAACTATTGTTAGCTTCACCATTTCTCTTGTAGTGTAATTGATAACTGTGAGTGATAAAAAAAAAAAAAATTTGACTGAGGTTATAGAATTATGTTTGATTGAGGGTTGAAATGGAAATGAAAAATAGAAGGGTATGAATAATTTATAAGAAGGAATAGAATGGAGTGGAAATGACACGGAAAGAGAAGATGATTCCTTTGTCTTTATGCTGTACCATAAAGAGACTACATACACGGTTTTAATGAAACTTAGCCTCCAAGAATTATATATCCAAAGCATGTAAAAACAATTTTTTACTTAATATTTTGTAATTGTGCTGATGTTGGATATCGCAAGTTGAGTAATAGATTTGCGTGTTGACCACACCATACTTTTTATATAACAGTTAATATTTTTTCACCCATGAAATTTGATAAGCAAACCAATTAGAAAGGCAAAGTCTTATCAAACACCTTAATACCACTAGGTCAACGGATCTTTCGTGACCACACCATACGTATTCTATTTGGTAATTTTGCCAAGACTTGGAATGGCAAAATATATAAGTTATAAAATAACTATCTAATTATTTTTGCAAGGTTTGAAATGACAAAATATTCAACATAAACAACTATACAACCAAAGTTGTTTACGAGATAAAATCAAACACATGGTATGACTATGCACATCTCCTCACATCCTTTAACCATTAATTATCAGTTTTAACTAAACAAAAAAAATAAGTTATAAATATTAAAATTAAAAATATATATAGAAACTAATACAAAAAAGAAAGTGACAATTTTATAAGTATAAAAAAAAATAAGAGTTAATAGCCATTTTCGTCCCTGAGATTTGGTCCAGTTTGCCACTCCAGTACAAAAGTTTTTTTTTTGCAATCCCTTACCTGTGGTTTGGATTTTTTTGCCAAATTCGTCCTTTTCACTAACCCAGTTAAAAAATGTCGTTAGTGTCAGGGGTAGGGTTGTCTTTTTACCAGTCAGGATGAATTTGGCATTTAAAATTCAGTTAACCTTGAGGGACTGAATTTGCCTAATGATGAAAGTTTAAAAATAAAGAAAAGACCGCGGGTTGGGAGGCTCGAACCCGGGTCTGTTCTATGGAACCACACATACATAACCACTCTACCAAGAAGCAAGTTTGTTGAATAAATTTGAAATCAAAATAACTTAAACTTAAATAAAATACATCATCTTCTTCCCCAAACTTAACTTTCAAGAACCCTAACCCTAGAATCAGATTCAATTAACTCGAATCGGACATGATTAAGCAACAATGATAAAGGGCTTTTACTCGGAGTTAAACAACAATCAAAACGACATAAAAGTTTCGGACTTACAATGTGGCATAACGGAAAAAAACGAGGTGCACATGTTCGAAGCTTTGCGTCGAGATTAACAGACCTTCTGGTCACGTTTTTGATTTGTTTAAAAGTGAGGTTGTGATGCACAAAGGTTGTGTGATGTATTTCAATGATCAGTATATAAGGTCGTTAGGCAAAATCGAACGTTTGATCTTGACAAAAAGTTTCGACGGTTATTCATAAAACTCGATTAAATACACGATTAAAACGGATTAAATGTACGATAAAGACTAGGAATTGAATAAGAACAGATGGAGAAACGTTTTGGAAACATTTAAACGAATTAAAAACATTCTTATAACGGGGTTTTGGGTTGGCCGGAATAAAATCCGGTGGTCGGATTCTGGCCAAGAACCTACCGGAAATTTCAGGGGAGGGAAGAGCAAGTTTGAAATGCCAAATTCGTCCCTGACTGGTAAAAGACAACCCTACCCCTGACACTAACGAGATTTTTTAACTGGGTTAGTGAAAAGGACAAATTTGGCAAAAAAATCCAAACCACAGTTAAGGGATTGTAAAAAAAAAAAAACTTTTGTACTTGAGTGGCAAACTGGACCAAACCTCAGGGACGGCTATTAACTCAAAAAATAAACAAACATTTCATTAATTAAAATAAAATTATAAGATAATTTCATGATAACCGAAAATCATAACTTATAAAACTCCCATCCCAACATTAGGCTATTCATGTTTTTGAGTTTGTTGATGCACTGTGTGTGGCCATTGTTGTCGAATACACTAGGGCTGAGCCTTGTTGTAAAACATGAGATTGTTGTAATCCATAAGGGCATTTATGGATATGATGCTTTTGTTTAAGTCGACCAAGAAATCAAGAAACTCGTTCGTTCCTTCGAATGGTCGAATGAGAAACAAAGTTTCTCATTCGTGCTTTGATGGGTATGAATGGACTCGTTCGTGCCTTCGAGGGTACGAATGGGAATTTTAGTTGGCGGTCTATAAACAGCAATCTCATGTGTGGAGTTCATTAAGATTGAGAGTTATGCTTTGAGAGTTCACTAGGGGAGATCATGCCCGATCTCCCCTGGCCCCGAGATAGATGTTTAGTCTACTTATGACAGCGTCTGTAAACCGTTTCTGATGTTATACGAATCTGTGTTGACGTGGTTTTCATCTATTTCTCTATTTTGTCTCCAATCTCCATCTAAAACCGAGCTATAACTGTTTAAACGATCCTGAATCGGTTGTATACCATTTCCACAGAGTTGGCACCACATTCAACATCGCTCCAATTAAATCATCATGCGGTTCCAAGAAGAATTCCAAATCTCTTTATTTTTTATTATCTTGCAAGCACCAGATCCTAAACTTTTGTTCCTCCTGCTTGAAACAAAAACTTTTCTAGGCGTGCCCACCTTCTATCCTCGACATTTTCTTTGTGGGTTTTGGGTTGATATTTGCGAGTGTTTTTGTAGAGCCGGCTATTTTGGTTTTGTGAGAGGCGTTTCAGCTTAAATCCGTCGAATATAACTTTATAATTTGAGAGATAGAGATTCAAAAGTGGCGTGAAATAAATTGAAGAGTTTAGTTGGTTTATATAGGTGTATGAATTGATTTCAAAAATATTTTTTATTGCATCTAACGGTCCAAATCTCATAAGAGCAACGATCATGGCCAGGCCATTAAACAACCGTAGGAGCGGGGGAAGATAACCACTCGGGATAGTTTTGTCATGTCCGTGGGAAGTTTTATTGTTGGTACCGCACCTTTTTGGCAAATGAATTGTTGGAAACTTTAACGTGAATGAGAGTTGGTTTGTCCCACATTGGTTGGGAAAGGGAAATTAGAGTAGCTTATAAGGTGAAGCTTGAGTGGAAGAATTAAGTGCTAAGCTATTTACAAGTCTGATTGGACAAGAGACTCATAGCCATTAAAAGGTTTGATTTGGCTCGGCCTAATTAATTGGTGGTGGATCAAGGAGTGGTGTGTGAGCAATGTTTTCAAACGTACCGGAAATCGAACTGGTCTCCTTACCGGTTTGCTGGACCCGATGGAGTGGTGTCTGATTTGGCTCGGCCTAAGAACCCGATTGAGTCACAAATTAATATGGTAAAATTTTAAAATATATAAAAAAAATCTGGTTCAACCCTTTAAAACCCGGTTCCCGGTCCGACCGCCGATTCACAATTCCAACCCCGGTCCGACGCACCCCAGGTTCAATACCTCGACCCGGACCGGTTCGACCCCGGTTCCTGGTTCAACAGGTCCGGCCAGCCCTTCCGAGTTTCAAAACAATGTGTGTGAGTGATTCAAATGTGTCATGTTAACGCCTATGAATGGATAAAAAGATTAAATTTTCATTCAACATTACTGTATTTTGAAACTTAATGAGTAAGAAGCTTAGCAGGTGAGTGATTCAAATGTGTCATGTTAATGCACCTAAAACATTTAATGCTTATGGATTTAGATGTACCATACATCCCCTAAAATCTATGTTCGGTTTTAAATGTATAAAGGATTAGATTACACTAAATTTGTTTTAACTAGTTTTTTCTAAGATGATTATCTTATAACTTTTCTTAACCATAGAAAGAAACTATAAAATATTGCACGCGTTTCCAGTAAAACGTAACTGAAAGGTTGTGTGCACCTTTTTTGACGAAAACACCATCTCTTCTACTTTTCACATGACATAAGTCTTCAAACTGGAACATATATTTGAATTTGGAAACTATATATAATAAAATTGTTACTTGCAAACTTATTTTTCATTGATGGGTCATATACATATGCACACTACTACACTAGATACTGAAGCATTAAACCAATCATACACCATAAGAAAATAAAAAACACACAAAGAAATGAAATAAAATCAAAGGCATGTGACAAATGCAAATCCAAATCCAATCTATATATCTCTAAAACCAACTGAGGAGTTTTTTCGGGGTTTCGCCAGTTGCCCGACACTTAGCTGCCATCTCCTCAGCCTTAAGAACCTCTTCGCGGCATTTGGCTTCCGTGATAGCCCTCTTCTCTTCTGCTCTTTTGTGGACGGCAACAATCTTGTTCTTCATCTTTTCTATATATTTGGCCTTCTTTATCTCTAGATCCTCCTGTAATTTAACCAATTTCAAACTTGTGTTTTTTTGGGTTTGAATTCATTTTTTTATTAAATGTAAATATGTACTAATATGTTATTACCTCGATCTTTTTCAACTCGGCTTCTAGTTCCGCTTTCTTGCTGTTTTCCCATGCTTGAATGGAAGATAGCTTCTGATGAGCTCTGTTTAATCATTTGACATCAGTTTTTTCACCAAAAATCAATATACTTTATGACGTTTTATTGTTACCTCATTATATTGTATTAGTATTTCACACCTCTATATCTAAAAGAGGCGAATCATGGTTGATTAATATATGAAAAACCCGGATTTATCAAGCATCTAAAATATTGTGCTCTTACTTGTTTTCAGCTTTACACTTCTCACTTTCTTCCATGCTTTAATAAGTGCCTCTTTCTTCTCATTCACTACTTTAGCAAGAACATCATCTAAACAAACAAACAAACAAACAAACAAAAAAAAATAGTTTATTCTTTATTTTTCAAAAAGATTTTAAAATCCAAATCATCTTTAACTAGACTTTAGATATCTTAGACTATTGTAGCCAAATTGATCAAAACCAGAGTCTTTAACTGGACTCACACAAACATGTTCAAGAGTAAAAGAACGAGAATATTAGACACAAAGTCTTTTACTTGTTAATCAAACCACAAATTAAACTGAACCCTACCAATATGTTTATACTAAACCTAAACAAATCTTCCTAAACCAATACTAACTCAAATACTTAATTTACTAATAAAATAAAACCATTTAATTAGACTAACAATTATCTCTAATTTAATTCACCTAGAATTATCATAAACGACCCTTCTACGTTTGTAGCCTTTCACTTTTAAGTTTTAAGCAAACTTAGGACTAACACCAGCATAGACTACCTCTGTTGATAGAACCTCGGTTGGTTTCTCCTCACAAGCTTCTGCTGTTCTGTCAATTTATCAAAAGACATAATAAAATTCCCTAACTTTAACGAATTAATACAAATAAATAAATAAATAGAAACTAGATTACTTTCGACGATGGCAAGAGCTTTAGAATCATCAGTTGATTTTTCTTCATGGACAGGAGGTTCCACCTCAGCTATGGCTTTCACATCCTCCTTCACAACAGCGACTGGAGACTCCGGCGGGCACTCGGGTGCTACTTCAACCTTTGTGGCTTCTTCTATGGCCATATCTTGTTGAAACATAGGTTGTACTAGAATATGACACAAATGAAAAGGTTCAAAGTGTTGGTTGGAAAGGATAAGAGTGTGACAGTTTTATAGATTGTTTGAATTGTATATAATATTATGAACTTGACCTGTCACAACCTTCCTTTACCAAGTTAATTAACAACACTTGCTTCTCTTGTTTTCTTGAATTTTCCTTTTTCAATTAAGAATTTTTTTATTATTATGTATATAAAGAATCAAAAAACTTAGAAAAGGCAAGCATGCTTCTTTTAGTTGCCTCTATGTTTTTCTTTCAACTTTCTCATAATACAACTCCATTATCGTGATTAACTTATATATTAATATATATCATATGTTTATATTAAATAAACCTAATGGGCTAAAATAAAATAAAAAATTAAAGAGCACTAATAGCTGGAAGCCAACTCATCGACTTCTATTCCAAGAAAACACAGATGTGCACGCAAAAGCTACTAATTGTAAAATAACCACTTAAGGTATTGGTACTTTGTAATTATGACCCTGAAATAGCGGTTGTCGACGTGGACTTGGACTACGTGCAGGCCCTCGAAAGGATAAATGATTATCTCCCAGGTTTTGATATTGGCGGTTTTTCTAACAAGGACACCGCCCCCCTAAAGCCTCAAAAAACTTTGGCGAATGCCCTTTTTGGCAAAATCGCACAGAGCCTGGGAGAAGCTTTTGATCTGTCTCCCCGCCAAAAGGCAGTTATTGCATGCTTGCAAAGCCCCCATGCCCAAGATTTCCTAAATGTTATCCCGATTGAAGGTTTGGGGCCAAACCATGTCTGGGGTTGAATATAGGGCAATTCTCAAATACCGATTGATGATCCCCATGTACCATGAAGATGAAGTCTGCCCGATCTGCCGTAAGGCATGCTTGGACATATACGGGGAACACGCGTTCACTGTAAGGAGTTGCCTGGTTTCAAATATAGGCATGACTGGGTCCGGGAGTTCTTTGGGATATTTTAAGAAGGCTGGGATCTCAGCCAAAAAGGAGGCGCCTGTGAATTTCCTCTCGGACCGCAGAAGGGAGATCCACCCTACGTCCAGCAGACTTGCTTGTCTTTGGGTGGGCCGGGGGGAAGCACGCTTGTGTCGACCTAACAGGTGTATCTCCCCTGGTTGGTTTGAGGGATAATGGTTTTGTAGTTGGGCAAGCGGTGCAGAAAGCAGAGGTGAAGAAAGTGGAGAAACATGCTAAAGCTTGTGAGGAGAACCAACACGTTTTCGTACCTCTGGCATTTGATACCTTTGGCTCCATGGCACCGGAAGCCATCCGTTTCCTGACCAGAGTCCAACGGGTTATTCATAGCAATGTCTCGGCGCCACGAGGGAATGGGTTCGTTTTTAGCAGGTTAGGGTTTGCCATTCAGAAGGGGTTGGCGGCGCAGCTTGTTGCCCGCCTGCCCGCTATCTTAATGTAATTTTTTTCATGGTTGAATAAAAAAAAAAAAATTTAAAAAATTATATATAATCCCTTGTTAAACCATTTAAATTCAATAGTTATACACATAATTCAAGTGATCATTTATTTAGATATCATGTAGATTGAAACAACCTCTATGAAATACAGTATTTTTGCTCCTAAATGAATGTACAATTGATTATTCATATTTTGATGGCTGTATTTTAATGCTTTTGATCGCATATTGCTACAATATGCAACTTAAAGTACATATTCCTAGAATATTATTAGAAGTCCGTAACCGTTGTAGAATCCTGAAAATCTAACGGGAAAATATAACCAATTGGTTGCGCATTAAAATAATGAACACATAAAAACATGTCAAAATCATTCATCTAGTAATCCATGTTATAAATTTCCTAAGTTCTTAAAATTGCATGAAATCAAAGTTTCTGATGCGACATTATCAATCAATCATCATACTCAGTTAATCCCACCAGTTCAAAACTAAGATAGGGTCTGAGAATGGTAAGATGTAGACAATCTTATATTCACCCCATGGAAATAGAAATGTTGCTTCTAGTGAGACCTAGTGGTTTTGCATCAAGTCTTGGACATAAGGCACATAACACTTAGTAATCGGGACAAGGCCGATTGGTGCATGTAGCCCCCTTGTATTTTGGCTCTTAACACCACCACATGATGCATGCTTAACCGTCCGTTATTTTTAACGTTATTTTCACAAAATTAGTGAAATAACGTTTAAAATTAGTGCAATTTTACTTTTGCCCCTGAGAACCCAAACATATATTCCTTATATGCGTAGATTGCAAGTGGAGCTATTTTTAGACACGACATTACAAAGTAAATTTTAGTCACTAATTAGAACTTAATTCTAATTAAATATGTTGTTAAGAACTCCCTTAGTACATACTCATACACATGTGTTTCTTTTGTTATGTAATTTTAGAAACTATACAGAAGATAAATGTTTGGTGTCAAAACGATAATACAAATGCATGGAGGGTAAATTTAAACATAGTATAGTATAGTAAACGAGGGCTCATTTGGCACATTTGTGAATAATAGATTCTTTAGTGGAATATGAAACTTGCAAGAAAATGGACGCGTGGACAGATAGGATTTGGAATCATTGGGGCTCTGTTTTCCAACATTGTTGGCGCCCTTTTTGACCTGTAATTAATCCACGTCAGCATAATATATGTTTAGATAGGATAATAATCATGGAAGCTTCTTACAAGTTCTACAATCCATGGTTGATGACTTGATGTCATACGCCCGTATCAATCATCAACTCAAAACGCTTGAAAAATGATTTTGGTTTTGAGGATGATTTCAATGGGTATATTAGTATATATATGCCTATATGTAGTTTACATATATCGAATAGTGTAAGAAAATGATCCAGTAACTAATTATAACCTTAAACTAGCATAAAAGGAAAATAACAAAGAGAAATAACGTGAAATGCTTGTTCGTTTTCGGTTTAGTTGTAAGCAGCTGATTGGGCTTAAATCGATTTGTAAACGAGCCAAGCATGAGCAAAGGTTCGCTCGATTTGGTTCGGCTCGGCTTAGCTCATGAACAGCCATACCCCCGCACTACGCGGTGAGAATTTGGTTGGAATCTGTTCGATATGGTACTTGCACTCGCAATATTAACCGAAATACAAAACCAAAAATGAACAATGATATGTCCAAAAGAATATCGACATGTGTTTTACATCGATCGGAAAACCATAATAATGAATGTCGATACTGATACCCATGTCGGGTTAGGGCGGAAAAAAATGTACAAAATTTTAAAACATAAAATACATATCTCATCAATTTTAAAGTAAAAGAAAATACATTCAAATTTGATATGAACGATTGAACTTAATTTAGTCTTTAAATTTTTTAAAATTTAGTTTTAGCCTACTTTGAGGGCCCAGGGCATAATTCAAAAAGTTGGGCCAAGCCTGGCAGAGAAAGCTGAAAGGACCTAAGCAAGGCACCCAAACACCGTAAAAATATATGAAGATTCAAACTTAACTACAAATGTTTGAAGTAGTTTAATTATATATAACATAACATTATGTTTCTTGATAAGCCAACTAGTGGTTTCCCACGCTTCGTGACGGTTTTTTGACGGACATCAATTTGGTTTGGTTCGGTTCAGCTGAACGAATACAACTCCATATTCAACTAAATTTTCTAACGGTTGTGAATAGTAGCAACCGACAAGAGTTTTATAGGTATCGGTAATGATGTATTTAGTCGTAATAGGTTCGCTTCGTCACGACATCAGTAGGAACGACGAAAAAAAACATATAAATGAATATCAATACCAATGTTCGTTTGGTATTAGTTGGGTTCATCACTGTAAAATAATAAAATAATATAATTAATGCGAACCTAAAACTAGAAAAAGGTTAAAAACGTATAGCATTGAAAATGATAAAGATGTGATTAAAAGTAAAAAAAACAAACAACAAGAAGAAGGCAAAAAAGCTATCGTAGCAAATGCATGTTATGCTTTGATATGTATAATACAATGTCCGTCTTCTTCCATCTCCATGGCATAGAAGCGGACCTGATGGACGGGGTCAAACATGGTTATTAAGATGCGTAATTGTGTGCTTTTAATGTGATTTGGACGCTTTATTGTTGTGAATATGATAACTACGCGATATTGTGTGAATGTAGGTTAAATGGGGAAATTAGAAGAAACTAAAGATCAAATCGCGTAGTGTATCGAGCGTGGACGAGGAATCGAAGATATTAAAGTGTTCGGGACTTTTTATCGGAGAGGAATGATGATGGATAGATGATTGGATGAGAAGAAATTGGGTTCAGGGGTGCTCGGATGAAAAAAATTGGTTAGAAAATGAATTTTGGAGAGCCATGGGATAACGTCGTAGGCTACAGCCATAAGGTCGTAGCTTACGGATCATATTGTGCACAAAGGACATTTACATCAGAGGCTGTAGGCCGTAAGGAACAAATATGCAAAGCTGGGACGGTTCAGAAGCAAAGAAGAACAACATTCAGTGCCCGTAAGCTACGGCCCACCTGCGTAGCTTACGGCGGACAACTCGAAGAATTTGGAAAGTTGTTAAAATGTGGGTATAAAAGATAATTTGAAAACCTAATCAAGGGCAGCAGTTTCTAGTTGAAAATTACTCATCTTTGAGAGCTTTTTGGTGCCAAGAACATACATACAACATCACAGAATCAACCATTCGATTTCGATTCATCATGCCTTTCATCAATTATTATTCAATTATTTAAGCGTTTTTCACCAAGATGGGCGGCTAAACCACCCGTGATCTTCTCCTAGTGAATGGTTAGTTACGTAGCTGGGGTTTGTGTGATTGTCTAAACACTGAATTGAATTTTGTGATTATTTTGTTATGATTTTCGATTATGGTTTCGTATGAACAATTTGATTTGAACTATTTATTTAAATGAATTACTTGTTTTGATTTTCATCAACCACATCAGTTTTGTTATCGGTGTTCATTGATTAATTTGCAAGTCTTGTTCTTTCAATCTTATGAATAATTGATAAATTGTTAAGTGGTAATTAATCAAACCAACAGTATCGGTCTAGTTCTCCATTGTCAGATAGCTCATTAGTTAAATTACAATCTAAATCATATTTTAACCACAGATCATGTCTATGTGATTTCAATTGACAGTTCATACAACCCTTGGCGATACTGCTTAACCAGAATCCTGGAGAGATCACCTTTCTCATTATAGTTTACTACTCACTTCATTTTCAGTTTTCTTAGTTAATTTTGTTTTCTAAACAAATCCAAACAATCGATTTTACTTTACTTTTGAGGTTAACTAAGTAGTTTAAAACATAACACTTTCCACAATACTCCTCGAGGGTCGACATCCAACTTACCCTAACTAATAAGGTAGTTGGAACTTTTCTAGAAAACTCTTATTTTTTATCGGTCTTTCGACGCCGATCAGGACTAAGTCCGAAATTCAACTTCATTTTGATGCATGCTCACTATCAAACCTAGCTTGGCTTGTTAATTGAAAGAGTGAATATGCTGTGGGAATGAAGCCTTTTGAAAACCCCCCCCCCCCCCCCCCACCCCCACCACACCACACACACACACACAGGATCTTCCATGCATTTCATTCGATCACACATCCCAGGCACCGCATCCTTCCTTTTCCAAACTAGTTCGCTACTTTTCGATCTCAGACCACGTACTAGCAAGTAGTTTTTCTTCCAACACGAAGATACATACGTTATGGTGGATGTAAACCACATCACCACAACCACATGTAATGTAATTAGCACCCTCGAGCCTCCAAAAGTCACTCGTTTAATTTTTAACTCAAAAGATTCCCTATAATCCGCTAAATCTCACTCGCAACACATTGAACTTTTTTAACTATTTATTTATAACTAGAATTTTCCAGATACATTTAGATTATACCTCACACCATCGAAATACCTAATATAAAAGCTATAGATCATCAAGTAGGTCAAATTCTAACTTTCAAACATTTACATGATATCTATCTACGAACTAATACGATTTTGAGTAGTAAGTTTATAATAAAATCCATTTTCCGTATATTATCACGTCACACTTAAAAACTAATTGCAAATGAAGCTAGTCGAATAGGTATACAAAAAAAGAGTGATCATACATTCTCATTATCGCGTATTCGTAACATGAGTCTCTGGCATTACGTGGATTTGGTGTTTCCCCGGAATTGGTGTTTAACAACTCGGGTACTCTTGGAGTACTTAAAATTTGTCGAAGGAATGCCCCGAGAGTGCTCAGGTTTGATTTGTTGGTCGTTAAAAAAAAACATTGAACTTAAAACTGTCGATTAAGAAAGCCGTTTCATTTCATTTCTATATCCGTTTTTTAACTTCTATACCCCACGTCGGTCCAGTGCCCGCAAATTAGGCGCCGTTCTGATAACCGACGAGTTAACAATAATACACGTCAACACCTTAATGCATACCACGTGTCTACTTTGTTACACGTGTCACTCACATTATGCGTCACGGTTTTATGCATACTCCAACACGCCGCTTTCTTTTTTTTATATCCAAAATCCCCATCTATATATATACTGTCTTCTTCATTATCTTTTTTAACATCAATCAAAATCTTCTTTAAAATCAAAAAGTTCTTAAGATTAAAAAAAATGGAGTCACAATTGCAGCACACTCATGGCGTTCATGGCCGGCACTACGACGACGACAAACTCACTACTGAACACCACACCGGTAACTAACTAAAAACTGTTTATTTAAACGTACTGTCTTGTGTGTAACATTAATTGATTATATTATTGTGTATGTTTTGTACGTTTTGAAGGTCATGATCACAATGAAGATGAACATCACGGGGAGAAGAAATCCGTGATCAAGAAAGTGAAAGAGAAGGCCAAGAAAATAAAGAAACACGATCACGAAACATGGACACGGTCATCATGATGGCCATGAACACCATCACCATGATGAAGAGGATGACGATGATGATGATGATGAAACAGTTGAGGACCCTGAAGTCCATGGTGCCCCAAGTATGTCTTTCATTGTTTAATTTATATCGTCTTTCAATTTTTTTTTTTTTTTTTTTTTGTGCTCGGATACTTGTTGACTCAACATCTAAACATTTGGTTTGGGTTTGATTAAATTTTTTTTTTTTTTTTTTTTTTTTTTTTTTAATAAAAATACCTTTCATTCATTCTCAGAAAGAAAAATTACATTAAGATAACGGGCAGGCGGGCAACAAGCTGCGCCGCTAACCCTTTCTGAATAGCAAATCCTAATCTACTAAACACGTAACATTGCCCACTGAAGCCGAGACACTACTATGAATAACCCGCTGTACCCTGGTCAGGAAACGGGTGGCTCTGGTGCCAATGAGCCAAAGGTATCAAAAGCCAATGGTACAAAAACGTGTTGGTTCTCCTCGCAGGCTTTAGCATGTTTTTCTACCTTCTTTGTCTCTGCTTTTCGCACCGCTTGCCTGCTACGAAACCACTATCCTTAACCCAACTAGGGGAGATACACCCGTCAGGTCAACACAAGCATGCTTCCCCGGCCCACCCAAAGACAAGGAGATCTGCTGGTCGTAGGGTGGATCTCCCTTCTGCTGGATCGAGAGAAAGTTCACAGGGGCCTCCTTTTTGGCTGAGATCCCAGCACGTCTTAAAATGTCCCATAGAATGTCTCTAACCCAATCATGCCGATATTTGAAACCGGGTAACTCCTTACAATGAACCGCATGTTCCCCGTATTCATCCAGGCAGGCCTTACGACAAATCGGACAGATTTCATCCTCCTGGTACATGGGGATCATCAGACGATATTTAAGAATGGCCCTGTATTCAATAGCGGACATGCTTTGGCCTAAACCTTCGATCGGGATTAAATTAAAAAAAAAAGTAAAAAAGACCTTTCGATAGTCATTTTCTCATTCGATGGTATTTTTTTTTTTTTTTCTAGAGAGCATAAAAAACGTTTCTATAATATTCGGTAGTCATTTTTTTACTTTATTTTTCAATGCAAAAATGACCAAACTTTATTGGCGATGTACAGTTTTTAGTGCAATTTTTTTGTTTTTATGTATCGGGGTGAACAAATCTTGTTTAGCAGCGTTAACTCTCAAACTTTTTTTTCTAGATTGTTGACTTTTTTCTAGATCCGTCGCCAAGTATTGGTATGTGAGCTTTAAATGCAAAATCTTATATAGGGAGTCAAAAATCTTGTAAAAAAACCGACCCCACACCCTATACACTTTTTTTTTTTACGGCCAAACAAACTTTTTATTAAAAACGGCTAGCAAGGATATCCGAAAAACAGAAAAGTACATCCGAAATCAACTATAGGCCGAAAAAAAAAAAAAAAAAGTAAACCAAACTATCCCATTCTAGTTTCTTCAAACCGACGCCAAGCATCCCACGTCATGTCCGACATCTTACCCCGATTGGAAACCCATAAGAAAACTCATGATCTTAACTTCCTCCAATATCTTATGAACCGAAACCTGCTTTTGATTAAACACCAAATCATGCGCGCCGCCAAAATACTCCAAATAGTCGTCAAAATTACCGCATAAAAAGCCTTCCTTGGGCGGGCACCATGCTTGGCAGTCAAATGGGTAGGACAAAATATCACTAACATGGAATGCAAAGAACCCGGAACATTACACCATTCAAAAAAACAAGCTGCCACACAATCGAAAGCACCGAACAACCCGTAAAAATATGCTCAGCCGATTCAGGAGCACACTGACAGGCCTTGCATATGCTCGAGTCGACCTGGATATGTCTGCGAGATAAAGCCTCCAGCGTAGGAAGTCGATCCATAAATCCCCTCCATGCGACAACCGCCACTTTCTTCGGAACCCAGTTACACCACTGAAAGGAGGTGACTGGAAGAGTATTAACAGACCCACACCTATACACTACGAGAAAAAAATGCGTCACAAATTTTAACAAAATTGCTATCATTTGTGACGACAAAAAAAACTATAATTTTTTAGCAAATTTGCTACACAATATATTACAAATACTTAGAAAATTGCGTAGGAAATGGGTCACAAATTTCCTACGCCATATTTTCGTAAGAAATGCGTTGAAAATTGCGTAACAAATGTGTTGGAAGTGGTTTCCGACGAGGTTTTTTCTAACATCAAGGTTTCGTTTTTTGTTGTCACAAATGAGTGGCAACTTTGTTAAAATTTGTGACGCATTTTTTCCGTAAGAAAATTTTGTTGCATAATGCCACATTTCTAGCTAGTAGTGATAATAGTACGTCCGTCTATGCTCTTTAGCTTACATGTACGTAAAAGTGTAAATTGTTTTATGAATTTGCAGTGTATGATTCGGCTAGGGTAGGGCAGGGTGGTTTATATGCAAATTCGGCACAACCCAATGAGAAATTTGGAAAGGCACGGTGCTAGCCGAGGACCGTTACCCACAGCGGTGACTAACCATGGTGTGCCAACCCAACCACGTTTCTACTGGATGGAGGAGGTACCATTTGCACCCAACCCCACTAGGATGGTATCTCCTATTGGTGTCACTGATCATACACATGGTATTAAGTAATCTTAAAAGCAACAAGTACGATTTTAAATTTGATTTGTGACTTAGATTGGACTTATGAGGTGTTGCCTTTGGCAGGAAACGGGGCATGCGCCGAGCCCGCTTTTAGCCCTGGTGTGAATCAGGGAGGATTGAGGGGTTTTGTTGGGAAAGGGATGCGGACGGTCCCGGATCCTAATGCCCCCAAAGATCCATTAAGTTTGGGTTCTGATCCTTCAAATTATGGGGACCAAAGTGGATAATCCAATGCATACAGGTACAATTCGTGACATGTAAACTATTTAATCGTCGACAATTCATGTTTTGTGCGGTTTTGTTGATTTGGAGTTTTTTACATGGGTTGTAGTCGCATTTTGAATATTTTTGGCTTCTAGGGTAAAAACTAGCGAATGTGAATGATAGCGGTTGTGAGGATCCTTTAGTTGAAGTACTGGACGTGAATAGCGTCCATATTGAAAAGCCCATACATGTTTAGCAACTCATCACGAACTCGTTAGCGTCCATATTGAAAAGCCCATACATGTTTAGCAACTCATCACGAACTCGTTAGCGTCCATATTGAAAAGCCCATACATGTTTAGCAACTCGTCACAAACTCGTTAGCGTCCATATTGAAAAGCCCATACATGTTTAGCAACTCATCACGAACTCGTTAGCGTCCATATTGAAAAGCCCATACATGTTTAGCAACTCATCACAAACTCGTTAGCGTCCATATTGAAAAGCCCATACATGTTTAGCAACTCATCACGAACTCGTTAGCGTCCATATTGAAAAGCCCATACATGTTTAGCAACTCATCACAAACTCGTT
>JAUTDX010001305.1:0-91343 GCA_030844895.1 Ambrosia x helenae | reverse complement strand
TGCTCATCTTGATTGTAATTGTTCATGATATTGCAAACAAAAGAGGTAAGAGAGGTAATTGGAAGAGGCTATATGGTTTTAGGTGATGTTCAAGAATTTGGATCAAGGTGTTGTTCAAAGATTGTATACATCAGAAGAGAGTGGAAGTAAAAAACTAGAGCATTATGTTGAAAATAATAATGCAGTAGCAGCAAACGTGCGTTTAAAATGATGGGGGGGGGGGGGGGGTGAGGTGGTAGGTGTGGAAGGGTATTATAAAGGTGCGTTTCATTTTTTTTCAATTTTTTCATAGGTGCGTTTGTTTTATTTTTAAGTGTGTTTCCAAACTTTTAATGAGTGCATCTGAAATTTCAATGAGTGCGTCTGAATTTTTGATGAGTGCGTCTGAAAATTTTGATTAGTTGCGTCTGAAAATTTGATGAGTGCGTATGAAAGTTTTATGAGTGCGTCTGATATTTAAAAGCCTCTGTTTTTCACCAACTTCATCTGCAACTTTTTTTAACCTAATTTTTATGTTTAATCATACTTATTGAAATAAATCGAAAGTATTTCGACAACTATTACGATTCATAATTGTTCATATGATTATTTTAATCCTCTGTTTTTTATTTTTTTTAGATTCAAATATTGATCTTACGTTTTTCGTTCATTGTAATCAATTTTTTTTTGTTTTTGAATTGTGTAATCATTCTAACATGAATCGATCTGAAAACGATGAAAAATCAGTGTTCAAATTAGTTTTGTTGTTACGATCTGGAATCGATTTGTTAAAATTAGACGGTTTTTTTCCTATTTTACCCTTGGTTAGTTTAACCCAAGTATGATTAGGTTTTTAATCTGCATCCTTAATCTAATGACTGAGATTGCTTCTTACGCTTCTTACGTTAAGAAGTTTTATACGTTATCCCTCCCCAAAACAAATAAATAAAAAAGATAGCCATATATTCTTGGTAACTGAGAAAATTAAAAGCAAAATCGATAACCCATAAAGAATTAAAGCACTATATTCTTAGTATCTGAGAAAACATAACCACAACTAAACCAAACCAACAAAAACGATCCCGAAAGTGTTTAGAACAAAAACAAAATAACCCATTATGTAATGCAAGTATAACAAATAAAAGTTTGCTTTTCGTTCCATGCCATCGAGGGAACAGTTGAGGAGGTGAAAAGCCGAAGAACATTCGGTTTCTAAATGTTGATCACAATCCAAATTAAAATTAGGGTATAAAAATTATAATAGAAATGGGTAAAATGGTCCATTAAGTAAAAATTCAATAAAGTTGGGTATATATGATATTTTTTAGTTTTGGTTGGGTATATATGAAATTCATTACCGAATGATGTTGTAGCCTAGTGGTTGCAATAGAGGTGAGAAGGTTTACCCACTTTGTGGGGTTCTGTCCTGGGAGGTCACAGGTTCGAATCCCACTCAGAGTAGGGTTATTCTGAAATGAGGGCTGGACCTTAAGGGGGCCCTACTGGACCTTAAGGGGGCCCGGGGACCGGACCTGAAAGGTGCGGGGCTTTTAAATTATTATTATTATTATTATAATTATTATTATTATTATAAAAAAATACCGATTAGAAAAACAAATGAACATACAATATTCCAATTCCAAGACGTAAACAATCCTCTACTAAAACTAACAATTTACTTGGATTTGGAACAGTAGCCAATTATTGTTTCTTATATATAAACCTAAAACTGATTCGCGGATACATTGACCTAACAATCAAAATATGCTACTGATCAATTTTCTTTGGTGCGAGAAAAGGAAAACCATGAAACATCAACTAAATATTCAAATTAAGATATATTAAAAATTACATTTAAAATCAAGAAATTAAACGAAAACTTGATCAAGCCACCATTGTGTACCTAGTTAGTACGTACACGAACATGAACAAAAACGATGGAAAAAAATAAACATCATCAAATGGACTCAGTTCTACAATGCAACATCACACGTTTACTTGCCATTCAACCATCAACGACTAGCTAGCCTCAACTGTTTGGACTTGCATGATTAAATCTTTAGGCTGGAAACAATGCAACTGGTCAATAGCCCAAGAAATCCTTGGTGTGTCGTCAAGAATGACTCTAGTCTTCAAATCTTCACCGCATAGATCATATTCTTCAAAAACGTACGCAAGTACCTCGTCTGACTCGACATGAATTAACGAGTCAAGATCTTCATGGGGCAGTTTACACCTCAAACTCATAGCCGGCCCACACACGTCCCACAACTTCACGATGAGCTCTGTGTAAGTGATGTCACGATTAACTTTCAAAATCCCGTTGGTGCCGCCTTTGTATCGAAGTTTACCATTCATACCGGGTGTAATTGTGCCACCGTAACCATAGTGAAGTTTTATCTTCTTGTTGTGAGTCGACGATGTTGCCATAATCAATTAATAGTATGAAAAAATTCGGAACTAAAACACTTAGATTAGATATATTGTGTGCGAGGGTTGACGTGCATGCATGACAGAACTTATATATGATATATATATTAAGTTGAAAACCTTCCGGATTACCATGTGTATATGTTGTACTCAAATAGGTTTCACATATTTATGCTTCAATTATTTAGATAATATAAAAAAATTCCGTACTTAGCGTTTAAGTTTTAAGATGGGCCTAAACTACCGTATGGAATTAAACAGATAATAATATAAGATATTCTAGCATGGTAAATAAAGGAGGTAAAATTAGTGGATATTGATGCTATCCAATACGGAATAAGAACCACTTTAACTATGTGTTAATCTCTACATGAGATTTGATCTTGAATGTTTTGTTAAGAGTAGCGTATAAATAAGTTTATTTGAAGTATCTAAAGTACTGAACAAGCCGTACGTACGCAACATGATAATGTATAGACCACAATCAACGACTAAATTTATGTCGGAATGTAGAGTAATCCGAATCCATACCGTTGAATGAAAATGTATTATATTTGATCCAACTCGTCTCTAAACGAAACTTACGCTACATAAAATAAACACGTGTGATGGCATAGTGCGTGGCCACAATGTATATAGATGGCACCAAGCCACCCATCATAAAAGAGACATGATGAAACTTATAGGAATTTAAGTGAAGTAGATTATAAAAAGTAATAGGAGGTTAATTAATAATTAACTAGTATTTAGGACCGGGTTTTGTGACGTCAAGTTTGTTAAACTAAACAAAAAGTAAAAACGTTGAACCACGCGCACTAAGATGTGTTAACTCTAGAAAACAATAGCGAAACGTAAAACATAGAAAAGAAACTAGGTCGGCTTAAGACACGCGAGTTGCAACGACGTCGTTAGACCACAAAAAGTTAGACTGTTAAACCACACACGCACGCACCTTGGAGCGCGTTAACTACTAAAATTTAGACCGAAACGTAAAATGACAAATTTGTAAAAGATGAAAGACAAAATTACAGAAAACGTCCTTTACGTTTACCTAAAATTGCAGATTTCATCCTTAATGTTTAAAAGTTGCAGGATTCAGCCTTTAACGAAGTTTTTGTTGCAGGAACATCCTTTAACGAAGGTTTTGTTGCAGGAAACATCCTTTCTCACTAACGGGGTTAATTTTTCTTGTTAACTTCTCCTCTAGGGACCATTCTTGCCAAATCTGAAAGATTGTTAAAGAAATATACAAGTTTTATCATAACTTAGTAAAACTTGAAACCGTAGGGCCCCTTTGTGCCAAAAACTGAAACTTTCAAACATAACCCAACCCCTTCCCTCCTTCTGGCCTGTTTTTTCCGGTTAGGACTCAGGAGTCGCCGCCGCAACCCTGTATTTCGGACAACCCAAAACCAAATATTTAAACGTTTTTAGTCCGAATTTATTATGGGTTTCATTGCCAAATCATTTTCGAACCGTTCCAAATCAAAATCTAACATTTTTAACAGGTTTATATCGACCTTTAATCCATTCATTTGTAACCGTCGACTTCAGTGGTTAATCAAGATTTACATTATAAATTCACATATTATACTATAAATTAATCGCCCTTAAACGATCAGAGGCTCCTTTTGAATCGTAACCCATTCTCTAATTCATCTCATACGCGTTCAAGACTTTCCAATTGATGCATAAAGTTTTCGGCCAACGCACCTAATTTTTACCCTGCTTTGGATGATAAAACGCAGAAGCGAATCAGAACAAGAATCGTTGATAAAAAAAACTTGAACTTAGATTTAGAGAGCATAGCCCTCATCATTTAATCAAAGAATTAAGGCCAGTACCGTTTTCTTTAAGGACTAACCGAAAAACAGAAATTCCGGCGAACTTCGACAATCACAAAATTGAATTGTTTAATCACATATCGTCGAACGAACGGTTTTAAATCCATATCCCTTAATCGCTTATTGAATATCAAATACAAAAGTGTTGTTCTAGATATCAAAATCGTTTTTCTTTTTTGTAATATTCTGTTTTTCAAAAGGTTTTGAAAGAGAAAATGTTATCTTGTTTTTATGGTTATCAGAAATGAGCATACTGTTTTTATGGTTAATAACTTTTAATGACTGCGTTGATTATGAGAGTTTATAGTCCGAGTTTAAGTCTAATATCTTTTTTTATGCCAAGATCATCCTTCACATATATTGAAAATATATATTATCGCTCAAACTAATGGTTATTCTAGGTATTTTTGAATATCAAACTGAGGTTATAATTTAGTTAGTTTTAAAATTATTATTTTAAATCTGATTTAGAAAAATAATCTGATTTAGAAATAATTATTTTAAATATGATTTAGAAAATCATATATTTTATAAATACAGTTTTCTTTCAATAATATTCACAATCTTTCAGATTTGGCAAGATTGGTCCCTATAGGAGAAGTTAACCAGAAAAACTAACCCCATTAGTGAAAAAGGATGTTTCCTGCAATAAAACATTCGTTAAAGGATGTTCCTGCAATAAAAACTTCGTTAAAGACTGAATCATGCAACTTTTAAACATTAAGGATGAAACCTGTAATTTTTGGGTAAACGTAAAGGACGTTTTGTTTTCTATAATTTCTTCTATTAATTAATTTTTTTTTGAAGGTTAATTTCTTTTTAATTATGTGGTATTTGAGACTTAAACCCAAGATCTTTCCAAACCTAAGTGTTTTTTTTAACGACCAACGAATCAATTTCCGAGCACTCTCGGGAACCCTTTTGGCGAATCACGTACTCGAGAGTACCCGGGCCACCAATTCCCGGGAAAACCCGATCACTCACCCGCCCGAAGGCACGACAGTGAAATAATCGGTAAAACCGGTCGGGATCAGGACTCGAACCCAAGCCAATGGCCGGGTCATCCCTCATTTCCCCTCCACCATTGTCCTCCAAATGTAGCTAGTGGGAATTGAACCCAAGCCTCCCATAGGAAACTTTAGGCCCTCAACCAACTGGGCTACAAGTGTTGGACCAAACCTAAGTGTTTTTTTTGAACGATCAACAAAAGATTTTATTCCACAAAGCTAGCAGGGTACTAGCAAAAACACCAAACAAGTCAAATGTTACAAACCAAAGAAATCACCAACCAACATTAGAAAGATTAAAGCTACGCCACGTATTCCAATCTAAGGATGGTTGATTCGCCCTCGCCTTAACCCAAAATAGGCTAAGTGTCTTAATATCACCAAGAACTGTATTGATAGATGCTTGTCTTTGATTAAACACGGCTTCGTTTCTATGCTTCCAAATGCACCATATTGTAGTTAGGACTATCGCATAAAAGGCCTTCCTTCTTCTTGTGGAGCCACCAATATGAGAATGTAAGTCAAGGAGATCCTTAAAATGGAAAATGAACGGGGCCGCCACTTTACACCATTGAGCCACTAGAAACCACAATGTTTGGGAAAAGCTACATGTCACGAACAGATGCTTCGTAGTCTCGCATAGTCACCACATAAACGGCATATTTCCGACCCAACATGGACATTCCTACGAGCAAGAACGCATTTTGATGGGAGCCTATCCAGTTCGGCTCTCCACGCAAGGATCAAAACTTTCGCCGGAACCCAAGAATTCTTCTTAATCACAAAGTCAGCATGTTCGAACCTGGATACGTACAGCCTGCGTTTTAAATCAGCAGCAGAGAACTTGCCACCGCTTTCCAGCCTCCATTTCCAAGTGTCAGCAGCGTTCGTTAGCACCGGAACGTCAAACAGGTTCAAAAACTGAACCAATTCAGCCTATTCTTCAGCTGTTAACAGCGACCGCTGCCAAACCCAACCCCACCCGCTACCCATCTGCATAACACGATCAGCAACCAAGGCGAGTTTGTTCTTTTCCAGCGCAAAGAGAGCAGGAAACACAGCAGCTAGAGGCAAATCTGTGATCCAACAATCAAGCCAGAAAAGAACACCCAACCCGTTACCCACCAACCCTTGTATAGCCCAACCCACATCCACCCCAGAATTTTAATCAACCCCATAGACGAATACACTTGCTTCCAAGGACCGGAAATCGTCAACTTAGTCGGTATCGGATTCCAATCCCTAGAAGAGCCATGTATCGCCCAAACAACATTCCTCCAAAGAGCGTTTGAGTCAACCTTGAAACGCCACCACCACTTTGCCAACATGGATAAGTTTGCGTCCTGAAGAGAGCCGAAACCGAGTCCACCCAATTCAACCGGAGCACTAACCCTTTGCCATTTAACCCAATTCTTGTTAGCCTTTTCTTCTGACCCGCCCCAGAAAAATACCCTCCTCAACTTATCAAGTTCATCAATGACCTTCCCGGGAGCTTTGAAAAGTGTAAAATAATACGTTGGTAGTGCATTAAGAACCGACTTAATGAGAGTAACACGACCACCAAAGGATAGCGTTTTTGCCTTCCAAATCGATAGTTTGCTTCTAAAAGCATCCACCACCGGCTTCCGGTTTTACAAAGGTTCATATTTGCCCCTACATGTAGACCAAGATAAGTGAAAGGAAGGGAACCGGGTCTACATACAAGGACATTGGCCATATTGTGAACCTCACTATCCTCAACACACAAGCCATATACACTACATTTCCGGAGGTTGGCCTTCAAGCCCGACACCATGTAAAAGCATCTAAGGATCCGCTTCAAGTTTTTAGCATTTTGTGACGACCACTCACCAAGGAATATTACATCGTCCGCGTATAGCAAGTGTGTTAATTTCAGCCCATTCAATCCACAATCCAACCCCCTAAACAAACCCACTTTACTGGCCCTACGCATAATACCGGAAAGAGCCTCCATTGCCATTAGGAACAAGAATGGCGAAAGAGGGTCTCCTTGCCTAAGGCCACGGGAACACACAAATTCATGTGTGGGTGACCCGTTGACCAAGACAGAAGCCCTAGCCGACCTTACAATTGCCATCACCCATTTACACCATCTGGACGGAAAATTCATTTGTATCATACTAGACTCTAAGAAGTCCCACTTCAGTGAATCATAAGCCTTCTCGATGTCCACTTTGAATATCATACCTTGCCTTCTCGATTTTTTCATCCACCCAACCTACTCATTAAGCATAAGTGGCCCGTCAGTAATGTTCCTACCCGCGGGAAAAGCCGATTGTTCGGGTGAGATGAGCTTCCCGATGACATTCTTCAACCTCGCCACAAGGACCTTTGACAACACCTTGTTAAGACACCCCACTAAACTGATCGGCCTATAATCTTGAAATCCGAGCAGGTCATTTTTCTTCGGGATTAATGCAATAAAAGACGGGGCGCACCCCGCGCCAATAGTACCCTCAGAATAAAAATCATGAAACAGACGCACAAAATCTTCTTGAACCCGGACCAACACCTCTTGAGAAACTTGAAGTTGAACCCATCGGACCCGGCGCCTTATCCCCATTACAGTCCCACACCGCATCCTTAATCTCCTGTAAAGTGAATGGGCTACAAAGGGATTCGGCATCGGAGTCTGAGACCTTATTCAAGTAAGGACAGTCAAGCTTTGGTCTCACCACCATAGGTTCACGGAATTTCTCCTCAAAAAAGACAAAGGCGTTGTCTTTGATGAATGTCGGAGACGTCACCCACTCACCATCTATCAACAAACCATGAGTCCTCTTGCTTGATACATTAGCGCCAATGACTCCATGGAAGAACTTAGAGTTTTCATCGCCCTCAATAGCCCACTTAACTCTCGCCTTTTGTTTTAGATCCAAGTGTTTTCGCCGGTCAAACTCCAAGATAAAGGCCTTAGCATTAGAGCGCAAATCCAACTCATGTGGCAGCAAATCCCTAGTTTCCGCGAGCGAATCTAATTTCTCAGCTTCGATCTTTCTTTGGTTGTACATACCTTCTGATTTAACTTTCTCCACCTTGATCCATTCCTTTATCCGATTCTTTAGATATTTCAACTTAGTAATAATAGCTAAGTCAGAAGGCCCGTTAAACGAAAGTTCACCACACAATCCGACAACCAAGTCCAAGAACCCCGGGAGCTCTAACCAAGAATTAAAGAAGCGGAAAGGGATGTGACCAAAATCTGATGGAGCCACCGAGAGGATAATCGGACTGTGGTCAGAAGCGAACCTAGAAAGGGCCGTGACCGATGCTTCACCCCATTTGGACATAAAATCGTTGCACACAAGGAACCTGTCCAGTTTGCTCAGATTCGCACCATTATCCGACATATAAGTGAAGTTCAAACCCCCCATATCGTATTCCTGCAGATCAGCCCTTGCTATGAAATCGTTAAAAAAGTCCGCATTGGCCACCACAAACTCCGTGTTCTTACGCTCATGCGGGTACGTCACATCGTTAAAGTCCCCAAGAAAACCCACATACCGACCAGTGATGACTTAACTGAAAATAAATCTTCCCACACCATGCGCCTTAAACCCGGGTCATTAGGCGCATACACGTTTCCCACATTAAGAGTCTCCCCGGTAGCAACAAGTAAACCCGAGGTAATAAGAAAATACCGATTCTTGACAACAGATGAAACCTGAAAAACTGACGGGTCCCACATGCTAATAATTCCCCCAGATCTCCCCTCCGCAAATACTTGTTCTGCTCCAAAAACACTTCTACCCCAAAGACAATTAAAATGAAAAAAAGTACCTTCCTTAAGTTTTGACTCCTGCACACCAATAAAATGAGACCCATGACAAGTCTTTGGACCTCTAATCCAGGATGTCTTCCTATCATCCCTAACCCTCTGAGATTGATGCTCAAAAAATTCATTGGAAACCAATTGCAACACCTTCACCATCGACCAGGTCCTTCACCTGACCCTCAAATCGTTCAAGGTCAATACCAATAACGGCCCCAGCTTGCACAGTCAATCGAACTTCTGACAGCGAGTCAACCCCAGCAGCCATAATCGGGTCAGGACAGAGAGGCCTGTCCAGGTCCGGATCATGACCACCAACTTGTGAGTGTGAAATATTATCATTATTAAAATTAGTATGGCAAGGAGTATTATTAGTAGTATTATCATTATGGAACCCCCCCAACCCCTTTCAAACCCACCTCCGATTCCAGTACAGGAGGTTGGAAACCAAAATGTGAGTGAGACATATTATCATTAGTAGAATTATTATTTGTGTTATTTAGGTTAGTACTGATAATATTATCATTATGTTTAACCCCAACCCCATTCAAAGCCTTGGGAAAAGGAGCATTCTGAGTGTCATCCACCAAAGTATCATCTCCTGAGACAGCCCCAGTAGCATTTTCCCCAAAGTTTTGTCTTGTAGTTCATTAACCCTTTCCAAAAAAGACCTGCTCTGGAGGCCCAAATTAGTGTTGCAATTATTGATCTCAACATCCTCATGATTTTGGGCTCCTAGTATGTCTTGGCCTCTTTCTAGATTTGTTGTTTAAGCCCAAATGGTCACCCTGGCCCAATGAGAAATTGTCAACAGACTTGTTCAGATCAAAAGAGCTTTGTCTCATCTCGGGCCCCAGTGCCCCACCTCCGCATGTGTAGCGGCATTAAATGCTTTGCACCAAACCCCATGCGGCCTTTGGCATTCCCGATGATTTGTCTCCCCCCCATGCCCATGCAAAGAAACAGGAGACCCTTCAATTCCCTGACCTACACCTGCCGCCTTCGCCGCCTTCCTAACCGGAGACACCACCATGCTACTCACCTCCCTAAGCTCCCCTTCCTCTAACTCGTCATCTTTTGCGTCAGAACCGGCGGAGACCGACATGGAAGCAGCTCCCCTTGATGAAAGACTCTCCACAAGTTGTGACGTGATACAGTCACCTCTTCATCAATCCGCTTATCTAACTTAGCGCTAACCCAGACCAAACCATCCGCATTATTTGATGAAAGCCAAGAAAAGTTGGATTCCTTTATGACCATGCCGAACAGCTGACCAACTTTGTTGAAAAACGAAACATCCCGGAGTTGCAGCGGCATCCCACTTATCTTCAAACAAGCAACCCTTTCAAACTCCAACATTTTTCCATCCCACAACTCGGCTGTATGCAATAAGGGTCCCCACAATTCATTCTTTCTTCCAATAAACTCAAGAGCAGTCTGTTTGTCTCTAAACACCAACATAAGTTTCGAACCCCCAATAAGACTTACCGGACTTTCCTCATACCCTCCGGTCCTCATCATACTCTTGACATTCGAGATAGCGTTAACGTCCTTGGCTTCAGCTATAACCGTCCTCATAATGCAGTGTTCCGGATACATAGCACCTCTCTCGTTAACCACCAAAACTTTGGAGGACGAAGATTATGGACCTGCATCCCCTGTGGTTGCTTCCCTGAACGAAACTCCAGCTGTTTTATTGACCGGTACATACCTCCCCATCGGAACAGACGAAGGCCCAGGTCTGACCTGTTGTTGACCCACCGGTTGTGCTGGCTGAACTATTCTCCGGTGGTCCTTTCCGAACTTCGCCACCGAAGCACCCACCTTGGCCTCAAAGATCTTCAATGTATTCATGTTTTTCAATACGTCATTAATGTTCTTTACTCCAAGTTATCTAACAAAGCCAAACCAATTCCCCCTAGCGTCCTTCTTTCTTGCCACATATGCGTCCTTAACGATTTCGTGTGGTTGAAACGCCTTCCATAGCAATGAACCCGTCACCCCACTAGGCAGATTAGAGATGAAAAAGGTTGTTACTGGCCTAGGATCAGTCACTCCACGGTTGAAATTGGGTCGCCGGCCTCCGGCGTCTCTTCGGCTCCTCATGGACTATCTCTAAAGGCTTTGATTTGCACCACCACCCCATTGGTATTCTATTAATTCTGTAATTAAGTCTATTAATTAATTAATTATTACTAAACAAGTTACACGCCGGTCAAAAACATACTCCCTCCGTCCCAATTTAAATGTCCTTCTTTCCTTTTTTGTTTGTCCCAAATTAAATGTCTCTTTCAAAAAATGGAAATGTAATTTTCAGTTTTGCCCATAAAAGACAAAACACAATCATCACTTTTGAGGATATTATTGTCATTTTACCACATACAAACAAAAGATTTCTTAAAATGTGTGTTTTTAACATGTGATATTTAAATTGGGACGGAAGATTTCTTAAAATGTGTGTTTTTAACATGTGATATTTAAATTGGGACGGAGGAAGTAATATATTATATTATTGTTAAATTAATTATTAATTATTAAATTAAATAACTAATTAAATGCAGACCACAAAATCATAAACGCTCTTTTCCATAAACGTATGCGTTAACATATTTTCTTTTTCTTTAACAGATCCGTTAACAATAAATAATAATACAGACTACTCAAATATCCCCATACCAAATATGGAGACCGCCGCCGTGTTCTCAACCGCCGCCACCACCACCACCACCGTCGCCGGCCGTGGTTTCCTCCGCTCCCCTCACCTCTCCTTTCTTCCTCATATCTTCAACTACAAGGTTATCTCTTCATCTATCATTTTTATTGTTATAATGTATTCCGTACACAAATCTATGCTTCAATTTTTAATTGACATTTTTTTTTAAATTTTTTTAGCTTCGAAACCAGTTGCGTTTTAGTTCGTTGAATACTTGTAATATTTACGCTAATGTTAACGCACGTGCTGTTGAAGTGGCTTCTTCCCTCAGGTGTTGCTTCTAATATTTTTACATATTTTTATTATCTTAATTTAGGTTAATGAATGAATTAAACCCTAGAAATTATATACATTGCTAGTTGAATAAATGAATGGATAAATGAATTAGTGTTGTTTTGTTGACTGGACAGTGTACCAAGTGAGACGGTTGAGCTAGATTGGGATAACCTTGGATTCGGGCTTGTGCATACGGATTATATGTACACTATGAAATGTTCTCTAGGGAAGGTTTTACTAAAGGCGAACTAGTGCCTTTCGGGAACATTGAGATTAATCCGTCCGCTGGAGTCCTCAATTATGGCCAAGTTAGTTCTTCATACTCTCATATGTAAATGAACATACTTTATGTAGCATGGTGGTATCTTTGACAAGGAAAAAGTTGCTCTTAGTTGTGTGAACATTACTCCAAATGGTGCTTTATGCCTTGTAGCTAAAATTCCAGCACTAGAATATATTCATCCGCTATGTACAAGGATAAACTTTTCTCTCATATTCTCTTCTATATAATATTTAGAGTAGATACACCATTGATGTGTGTGTGTGTGTGTTTGGTGGTTGCATCATATTATTCATTTCCACTAACATTGCTTTTCCAATTATTAAGGGTATTTTTTTTTTGCATCATAGAACCTTGGTTTTAAAAAGCGTGCCTAGGCGCGAGGCGCAAAGGGCATTGCCTTAGGTAACATGAGGTGCACATTGAACATGAAGCACACTTGAGGCGCACTTTTTAGGGGAAAAATGTCCTGAGGCGCGCGCCTCATGTACACAGCTCTTATTTGTGCAGCAGAATGTTGTACAAGTTTTTTGGTAGTACATGGTTTTTTACATGTTAAAACATGTATAAACCTTATTTATAGCTATATTTTCGTTAGGGAACCTTTGAAATGTATATAAGAAATTATATATCAATTTGCGTTTCGCGTACGAAAAGCGCACCGCTTTTGCGCCTCGGATTTAGACTTTGCCGTGTCAGTGCGCCTCTTGCTTTTTTAAAACCAACTATAGAACATTGTTTCAATTTTCTATAAGCAATATTCATCAAAAGACATCCACACCCCACATAAAACTACTCACTCTCTGTATTTTACTTATATATTAACTTTGCACATTTGCACCATTCATGTTGTCAAATAAAACAAAAAGAAAAAATAGAAAAACTATCTTCTGCACCAGCTGTCTTTGTAATTGGAGTTGGATGCTAAAAATTAGGAAATTTCATTTTCCTTTATTTTCAAAGGTACAAGGAGGCACAATTTTGAACTTGTATTGGTCAGCTGATTGCAGTTTTGTCATCTTTATTAGCTATTATTTCCCCTCGGATTTTCCGTTTTGTAAATTAATGTTATATGTCCAACTCCCTTTCCGTCTCAGAAGGTCCAAAAAAAGACTACTTATTGGTTTCTTATTTTACTGAATCTTTTACTGTCGCAACTAAATTTCGGTTTTGCCCTTTTGTAATTCCATAGGGATTATTTGAAGGTCTAAAAGCATATCGGACGGAAGATGGTAACATTTTACTGTTTCGTCCGGAAGAAAATGCGAAACGGATGATTGCAGGGGCAGAGCGTATGTGTATGCCTTCTCCTTCTGTTGATCAGTTTTTGCAAGCTGTTAAAGCCACTGTACTGGCAAATGAAAGATGGGTAATGCATAATTATATGAAAAATATGAAGTTCATTCATACCCTCACTTGAATGTCATATAACAATTACTTTTTTTCCCCTTTATTAGATACCCCCTCCTGGCAAAGGTTCCCTGTATATAAGACCCCTGCTTATGGGAAGTGGAAGTGTACTTGGTCTTGCACCAGCCCCCGAGTATACTTTTCTCATTTATGTTTCTCCTGTCGGTAACTATTTCAAGGTATGTTGTTTATAAAGGTCATCTTTAAGGTACAGTATAATCATTTTTAACACTATAATATGATTTTGATTTCTGTTTTGAATTTAAGGTAAATATACAATTTGATTTTTCATAAGATGTTTGTTATAATTTCACTAATCTCAGGAAGGTTTATCACCAATAAACTTGGTAGTCGAGACTGAAATGCATAGAGCAACCCCTGGAGGTACTGGCGGTGTAAAAACTATAGGAAACTATGCTGCGGTAAGTATTTCTACTGTTGCTACTTCCTTGATTTGTCTTTTTAATTCTATAAATGTTATCACATTAATACTGTTTGGTATTTTATTAATATCATCTAGGTACTGAAGGCGCAAGGTGCAGCAAAAGCCAAAGGCTATTCAGATGTTTTGTATCTTGACAGTACACACAAGAAGTATTTGGAAGAGGTGTCGTCTTGTAATATTTTTGTTGTCAAGGTATATCCAAAAGTTCATCATTTTATCTACTTTTTTTTCTTTTTGTAAATGAAATTGATCTTTTCTCTTTGTGGTCTCCATTCTTATGTTCTAATTGAATATTCAATATAATATAATATAATTAATATTTTTTTTTATCTAAAATGTGCTATAGGGGAACACTATATCCACACCTGACATTAAAGGGACTATCCTACCAGGTATCACAAGAAAGAGTATTATTGACGTGGCTCGTGATCAAGGGTTCGAGGTACTTGATACTTTTATCTTATTTTTAAATGTGTTTATTCGATTGCACATACGCTTCTAGAAAACCACCCTCACGTCTTGGGGTGTGTTTTGAAAGTGATTTTTACCAAAACTTGAGATATAGATTTAAAGTTATAATAATTAGATAAGGTAACGTAAGCGTCACACAAGTTCTGTTTATCTAGAAGTTAATTGATAAATGGACCAATATTGACAATTTTGTAAAGAAAATAAAAAGAAATTTATGTGAAATGGGAGTAAAAGTCTACCAACTTAAGTTAAAATAAGAGGTAGGCAGGTGGATTAGATAATCTGTTTTGTTTCAGTTAGTGGTTATCAAAATAGATTGTTTGACTTGTAAATAATCAAACAAACAAACGCACCCATTAAAATCCCACCCGAGCCCTAAAACATATTATTGACATGTAAAGTATATTATCCATAATAAAATAAAGTGTGGCTCTAGGAATTAAACAACATCAAAACAAAAAAAAGGTACTATAAATAGTAGTAGTAAACTACCATACGGCATCAAGTGATTAAAAAAAAACGATGGTACTAACATATAAAGGAGCAGATAGACCAGAGAAAGGTACCACGAAACCCCTTGAATTTCATTAGATAATTTTAAAAATTAAAATCTAAAAACAAATCCGCTCATCCAGAAACCAATTATAGTGAATTTATCTTTTAACACGCCAATCCAAACACCTCCTTAGACTGATGTCAGCTTCCCCCTTGACCTCAATTCTCGTTTTGACTATATATCTAGGTTTTTGAAAAACCGGTAGCAGTGGACGAGTTGCTTGCTGCTGATGAAGTTTTCTGTACTGGTACCGCTGTTGTGGTATCCCCTGTGGGTAGCATAACTTATCTTGGCAAAAGGTAAATCTTATTTTTTTTTTCAGCTTTATGGATTCTATGTGAGCTTTTTATTATTTGATGATCTTGATTGTTTGACTCGGTTTACTTGTGTTATGTGACAGAGTGACGTATGGGAATACTGGCGTAGGACTCGTGTCACAACAACTTTATTCCGGGTTGACAAGGCTGCAGATGGCCTCGCAGATGACAAAATGGGTTGGATTGTTGAACTCAAGTAGTTTCTTTTGTTTTTTGTTCGATTATGGTTTGTAGTTTGATTATGCAGGTAGTGTTAAGCTGACTCAATAAGTGCTTCCCTTAAAAGCTAGACTGTTTTATCTTTCACAAGTTGGTGACATCATATGTGTGTAACTTGCTAAAGTTATAAATTGTTTCCAACAAATATGCACAAAAGTTATTCAAAACAAGAGGCGAACAACCTCAGGGACAATAGTCAGTTAAGAATTTGTCCAATTTTAGTCTTTAGAAGGTTGTTATAGATAACTAATTGCTTATGACTTGATAAGAGAAGTATATAAGAGATAATATGTTTGAATAGAATGCTTATGAATTACCTGCTTGTTTCGCTTTTAGTAAGCTTGGCAAACGGGTGGGTCAATCTGCGTACTGGTTAAGGTCAAATCAAAACAGGCTCCAACTGAATGGGTTCAGCTTGAAATGGTTTTTAGAGTAAAAGTATCAAGTCGGTTTCTGGTCTGGATGCATACGTACTATTGCAACATTGTAATTTAATCACAAAGTGAATTTAAATATCATCATGATCAATACGAATCGCATTTCAAAGTTTTCTAGTCTGGTACAGTTTCAAGATGCCTAAAAGAAGTAAAAAAATGGCATTATATACTTGGGAAAACATAGGTGCAACTAAAGAAATAAGTTTACCCAGGTGCGGATGAAGTGTTTTGTGAGGGGGGACATATGTTACCCCTCAATTGTTCCTGCAAAGTGGGGGAAAAAATTTATACGTAAACTTAAATTCGAAGCCAAATTTTAATAAACACTTTTTAAACCCAATTACCAAAACCCATATAACTAAACCATTCTATTTTTTAAATCCAATCCAAGTCCCCATGAGTCCATGACCCACTAATGGAAACATTGTCTAAACCTCTTCCCTTTCCTAAATCTATTGTCAAAGCATCAGAGCAAAAAACAGGAAAAAAAAACAAACCGTTTTAACTTAATCAACTCACCAGCGCCCCACCGCCGCCTCCGACACTCCATCGGACCGGAGCCCATCCCTACTGCCTACTTCTTGCCTTCCCTGTTTGTAAGTTTTTTTTTATTAGTTATTGAATTTGTTTTCTTGGTATTATACTTTGATTCTTTGAGAAGGTTTTGTTTATAAATTGAGTTATTATGTTGTCGTGTACTTAGGTTATTGTGTTAATTGAAAATTTGAAAGACGATTATTATTGTTAACAATAAATCTATAATATGTTATTGTTATGATTAGGTTTGTGACTTTGTGTGATTGTGATTCGTTTTCTAAGTTTGACATATCTAAGATAGTGGCATTTTTTGAGATTTATCCGAATGATTTTAGTAAAGAGAAAAGAGGGTGTCTTCTGGGTGATCTTACGGTTTTTTATCACACATTAAAGGAAGATAGTAAATTTGCAAAATTAAATGGTATGTATGACATTGCTCGTGTGATGGTGGAAAACGGGAAACATGAAACTTTTCCTTTGATTATTGGGTATTGAAGTTAGCGTTGGTTTTATCGGTTGCAACCGCAACCGTTGAAAGGTGCTTTTCTAAAATGAAGCTTATCAAGATGAATTTACACAATCGAATGGGTGAGGAGCATTTTAATAATGCTCTAATTTGTGCGGTCAAAATGGATACTTTTGATAAGGTGGAAGAAGAGGATGTAATTGTTCGATTTCAAGCGTTCAAAAACCGAAGAGGAGAAATCTAGTAGGTATTTATTTAACTTTATTTATAATCATGTTGTTATCGTTGTTTCGTTGACATTATATGAAAGTACGGCAACAAAAAATTTTCAATGTTACCCTTAGTTTTATTTTCTAGATCCGCCACTAAGTTTACCCTTAACCAAGCCAATCATAACCTACTCCGAGCCTTACTTGTAACATCGCGGGATTTGTTTTCATCTATTGTAATTTTCATATTTAAATAAATTTCCAAATTCGTCTCTCTTTTTGCTTCTTTTATTTATTCGTATCACGATACCTTATCATTTTGAGGCGTTTAAATTATTCGAATCGTACTCCTTGTTTTTATATTATAGTAGATTATACTCTGGGAGCATCCTGGGGTTGAAAAATCAAATATGACACATCAATTTTACATATGAAATAGACTAATACGCTTTACAATTACATATAAGAAAGCCTCTGGTAACACCTAACCTAAAACAATTAACAATGTATCTCCAATGTTAACGTCTAACCTTAAACAATGTATAATTCTAATGTTAACATCTAACCTAAAACAGTGTATAACTCTACCTAAAACAATGTACAACTCCAATGCTAACACCTAACCTAAAACAATGTAGAACTCCAATGTAACTTTAATATTAGCGCCTATCCTAAAGACTAAACAAATGTACAACTCTAACATACTAATATTGATATCTAACCTAAAACAATGTATAACTCTATTAACCTATTCTGCTTTGGTTGAAAATAGAATTCATATTTACTGGTTTAAACATAATTAATGACTTGCCTATACATGATTAATGAGTTACCTGAACACGTGTTTTTTTTTTCCTATATGAACAAAACCTCACAAAAAAGTAGTCGTTTTTTTTCTCCGTTTTTATATAGGACTATGGTACTCGTTGGAAAGATAATAAAACGCTCGTTAATTTGGTGTAATTTTTATTTTAAAAAATCTCGTAGATAAAAGATATTAACGTTTAAAAATTATAGGAGAAAACATGAGAAAGAAAAATCCAATTTTGTTTTTAAACTTTTTTTTTCCTAAAATTACTTACTGCCACATGGCATCCTACATAACACTCTTGTAACGCCCCAAAATTTTTATTCGTCATAATACTTGGTTGTACGGATAAACCTTGTATCTTAATCGGGTTAAATCCCATCTTAGAATTAATACCTTGCTAAAATATCTAGTGCAAACATTGTTAGCTCATTAGGTGACTAATTCAAATTTAAGGGGCCAAATCTAAGCTAAGGTCAAAGTGATGGTATTATTGATAAATAAAAAGGGAAAAAAAGGAACCTCCTTCCTCTCTTCTATGTACATCGATCATCACCAACATCACACACATTCACACCTTGGTTAACACACACAAACTCTCCCTAGTTTCCAAGCTCACCTAGTAAGGTATGAACATTCATCTATCTCTTTGTTTCCATAGTTATTATTTATCTTCACACATTAGTGTTCACCCAAGATACAATCCTCTTAAACATCATGTATGTAATCAATTAAAAACATGGTAATATGAAAATGTAGGTATGTTATCTTGTATGTATGTGTGTGCGCGTGTGTAGTATGTATACATAGGAGTGTTTTTGCCTCAAATATAAATGTGTGCGTGTGTGTATAAATGTATGAGTAACTTAAGTTACAATGTTTGTATGCCCTAAAAAGAGTATGTGTATAAGTAAAGATCTATGTGTGTGTATTTATGTATGTACGTGTGTAACAACCCGACCCAGGGGGTGTCGGTTGGGATGCAGTTGATACCAAAATTGCACAACGGAAGCAACATACACACTATATTTATTGTTTCTTACATATACTAGTTCGATAATATAATTATACATTTCTAAATAAATATTCCCATAACTAATGCAGGGACGAGGCGCGGAGGTCGTCGAAGCAGTTGTTGAAGTAATATCCACTAATCGCTCCAGACTCTATCCAATATTCCACGCTAGATTATCTAAACCACCATTCTCTTAACTTGAGTCTTCTACCAACAATCAACCAAAGTCCGTAATCGTGATCTTCTAGCAATTATCTCTAACTGCAACATGTAATAAATACCTCACGTTCAATCTTTACTCCAAGCGGTACCTGAACAAATACTAAAAGTAGATTTGGGTCAACATAAAATGCTGGTGAGTCCGTATTTGGTTTTATGCAAACAATAATGGTGATGTACAAACCACACCTCAATCCTAACTCCGAATCTATATACTGCCATATAGATTCACCTTGCAAAACATATGTCACAACGGTCCGCAGACCCCAGTGGAGGGTTTTCCGGCCTTCCGGATCCACTGTGTGTGGGGGTTTCCCCAAGTAGTACTACCCATACGTTAAGTGTCCCAAACCCCTTAGGTTAATGAGTGCGAGTTTAACAATCCGGCAGCAATTATTTTGTACGTCAAACAGTTTAATAAGTAAAACATTTCATAAACAAGTCGCGTACACGGAACTCACCTTGGTTCTTTGTCACATCATGTCGAGTCACACACTTGTATGGTATTCCAAGTTCAACACCCACCTATGGTTCACATGCAAGGTCCTGTTATTTATAAACATTAGTGTGTGTAACCGAGTGTCGTGGTTACACGTGTGGACAAGCTAGGACCTTTGGTTGTCATTATTGGATTTATTCTAATTGTCAAATCATGGTTCTATTCATCTAGTTATGTAATGTAGAACCCTTAACTCGTAGTTATATATGTCCAGCTTCTTATCTTATTCCTATTTATTTCCGAGTTGTAAGTAGTAACTAAATAACCAATGTCTATGTTATGGCTCTTATAACAATACTTACACGTTCCAAGTGTCGAGTTTATGGTTTTGTGTTCAATATTCATATTGTGTCCGTATTACAGGTAATGTCCAATATATATATCATGTTCCTACGTTCGAATCGCCATCAATATTGTATCGACCATGTGTATTTAATATCCAAATATCCCAATTGTCATGTTTGATTCCTTACTGAATCAGGTTTCCTACTCCTTCCTTTATTCTACAAAGATTGTTCCTATAATCCAATTGAAGTCCCATATGTGATACAAATAAATAGTCCAAGGTCCTATGTCGGATTTACCATTTATCCCAGCTAACATCCTTATACATTGTTCTTATGATCCAATGTCCCAAGCATCATCTCCATACTATACAACACCAAGTTATCACAGTAACATTCATACATACATATATACTTGTCTATCTGGTTGGTTCCTATGTTTAATATAAGTTCATCATTTATCTAGTTTAATTTGTCAACTTAAGTCCGGTTTAACAAGCTAGATGCACCCCACACGTGTCACACGACAAAAGTAATATATAAATACATATATGTTTAATTAGTTTGGTGTCGTGATCATACCTTCCTGTCTTCCTTCCGTTAACCGAGTTTACTGATCCGTTAACTGATCTATGGCTGACATTGACCGAGTCAAACAGCGTTGACCCGGCTCTTGACTCGTAATCTTTTCCTACCACCGTCACCATCACCTAAGGACCTTAATCGCCCCTACTCCATCCTGTCACCCACAATTCTTGCTATTAAATATTACTAACCATCATCTTCAACACACCAGCTTAATGTTTTGATAACGATCACCCATCACTTGCAATTATCTATAAACAACAACTATCTCTACGGCTTCCACCATGTACCACCGGTTACCACCATAATCAAACACCACCTGTACACTCAATACACAACTACAGTCACAATCTTAATCAATGGTTCGGTCAACAATAGTCAAGACCTGAATATGAAAGTTAACACAACTTACCAACCTATCAGAACCATCACCGCTATTCTTGGGTGTCCTACCGTGGCTATGTCGTCGGGTGTGGTGGTTACATGCCGTATACGGTCGTGGTTGGACAAAGACCACTAACCAGCCCTTAACATCACCGTCACCGTCTTCATCTTCCAGAATCTGAGCAGATCGGGTGTCCGACTGGTGACCGTTCTCATCCACTTTCCTTCCTCTGATCTCACCTTCCTCTAATATCTCTCTCGATTTCCTGATTCTCTCTCTTTCTCCTCAGCGAATCTGTGAGTGTGGGTGTGTATAGATAACAATGAGTGGATGAGGGTGTGGGTTGCGTCGATCAGAGGTATCGGCCACCGGAGCTCCTCCTCGACGCCATTGTAGGCAACGGAGATCCACGGATCTCCCTCTCTCTCATCGCCTTCTCTCTCTGCTTACTATTGTAGGTGTATGTAGGTGTATTGTAAATGTAATATATTTTTGTGAGAGAGATAAAAGGGTAAGGAACAAAGGAAAGTGTGTGCGTGCGTGGGAAGCTAGCAGGTGGGGGATGGTTGTGTCAAAGATTTAGGTGGGGCACATGGCACCTTGAAATGGTGCCATGTGTCCCATGTGTTGAGTAAGCAACGAACACCAGTTGGTCAGGTTCGAGTTCGTTATCGCGTATTGGTTCGGTCTCGCATCGCTTATAATATTAATTTCCTTGTCAAAATAACTATGCAACTCACCGGTTCAGCTTCATACGTGTTTATACATAATTATTTTATTGTTAATTTAGTTGTTACAATATTTTTAGACGCGAAAAATTCTGGGCCAAAAACCGGGGTGTTACAACGTGCATGTGTATATGGTATGTATGTATGTATGTATGTATGTGTATAATAAACTCATAAACATAGGTATTAATGTGGATGGATGTACCAAAGTACATACATATATGGGTATGTATGTATAAGTGTAAGTCTCATTGACATAAATACATATGGTTATGTATTGAAATACACACACACACACACACATATATATATATATATATGCGCGTGTATATATTGTGAATACACATATATGTGAAATAACAATGGTCACTTATAATCTATAAATAAATATAAACTCATTTTCTATATGTGTTTTATAACTTATAACACGTGTTAGAGGTCAAGATTATAAAAAGAGGTTTTCTATTGACAAACGACTATTTTTGAATAACATGAAAGTCACCAAGAAACTAAACAAATGTATCACAAAAGATTGGGTGAATTTACGAGTACCATGGGCCTTTTCGATATATCTAAAGTGTCTATGTATGTATATAGGACATGTAGGTCAGGATACCTAGTTGTCGAACATACATTCTTGCTAGACTACGCGCGGACTTGAGGTGAGTTTCACGGCCTCTTTTTACTGTTTTATTTTTGGGGAAAAGCATGCATTGTTTACTAGTTTTAGAATGAATTCCTAGCAGACCGGTATACCTGAGACAATATGTTTAGAGTACTCACTAAGCCCTCGTGTAATTTAGTTTACCGCAACCATTAGCTATGGACTTAGCCTAGAAACGCATGAATAGATCTATTGAGTTGACACCCCCTCTCTTGGTTAGTCGCTCTAAATTGGATACATACGACAAAAGAGTGCTTGTATTCTTTTATGATGATACATTGCCTTTATTGTGCGATGTGCAATGCACCACTCGTCAAGGTTTGGTTATGGGCTCATGAACGTTTATTGTCATTGATCTTAGCTAGACAATGACGGGTCATTCATGGATTTCATTAAACTTTACATTTTCAACTATTTCAAAACCTGTGAACTCACCAACTTTTGTTGACAAAGTTTTTATGCATGTTTTTTTAGGTACCTAAGGTATGGATGGAACTTGGGACCTGTTTGGGCATTCATTCACGACTGTCACTTTTGATGTTTTCAAAACTTATGATCCCGTGTTGGGTTTTAAACAATATTTTGTGAGGTTGTTGTTGTTGAACAAGTTTGGTACTTTTATTATTAAATAAATTTGAATGTTTGCTCGAATCTTGTGCTTGAAAACCTTTTGTTGTTGCACCCTGTGTTTCCGCCTCGGAGGGGTGTGACAGAGATCGAGCAAGAGGTGGCGAACGCTCGTTTAATGAAAGATTACTTTGATGAAGAGCCAACTTATCCGGACCCAAGACTTTTTAGGCGTCGTTTCCAGATGAACAAACGTTTATTTCTACGCCGGATGTGAGAGGGGCACTTGGATTTATCGCGATTTAAAAGTGTACTTCAGCGCTACGCATTCTTGCGTACGGGAACACGACCGACATAAATGACGAACACTTAAAGTTGGCTGAGAAAACGACACGCGACACTTTAAAGCATTTTTGTCAAGGTACACTACAATTTCTTATAAAATTTATTTATTTATGTTATTTAAAATTTATTTATTTATTCTTATAAAAGTTATATTTTTTAAAGGAATAATACATTTGTACGGTGGGCGTTACCTAAGAAAACCAAGCTGGTATGATCTACAAAAGATATATGAGGTTATTCAAATGAACATGGTTTATCAGGAATGATTTGGAGCATTGATTGTCGTCATTGGCCGTGGAATAATTGTCCAACGGCATGGCGAGGTCAACACACACGAGGTGACCAGGGAGAGCCAATGGTAATTCTTCAGGCGATGGCTTCATATGACCTTTGGGTTTGGTCTGCCTACTTTGGTGTTGCGGGGTCATGCAATGACATAAACGTTTTTCACCAGTCACCCCTGTTCGAAGATTTCATTTCTGGTAGAGCACCAACGACATCTTTTTATGCTAATGGAACCTAATACCCACACGGATACTTTTTGGCTCATGGAATATATCCTAAGTATTCGATTATCGTGAAGACATTTAGTAATCCGTACGATGAAAAAAGAGCATATTTTAAGAAAGTGCAAGAGTCTTCGTGAAACGACATTGAGAGATGCTTTAGGGTGCTTCAACAGCGTTGACATTATATTAGAAATCCTTGTCGTGCATGGAGCAAAGAAAAAAATGAGAGATGCTATGTATGCGTGTACAATCATGCATAACATGATTCTTGAAGACAAATGAAAGACAACGTGTCAAAATTATGTATCGGACGCACCAACGGAATTGCCACAAGCGACAATGGAGGATAGAATCCTCAACTCGCATGAGGTGCGTAACGAGAATACACATAACGCTTTAGCGTTGGATTTGGTACTGCATGGTTCGATATATTCCGCACGAGGTTGACGAAAAAGAGGAAGAGGAAGAGGAAGACGAGAATGACGACGAAGACAAATTTGACGAAACCGATGAATTGTAGCTTTATTAGTTTTTTTAGTATTATGTTAGTTTTTGAGTATTATTTAAATGATTTTTTTTTTAAAAAAAATAGGGTTTTTTCATAGTATGTTCGTTTTTGAGTATTATTTAAAGACTCCACCCTAGAACGTTCTGGGCATTGGCCCAGGTACCGAATTCTCAGGCCCACCTTTATCTAACCCAATGCCCTGATGATACTCGTTAACCATTTGGTTGCCACTTAAATTATTTTTGAAATATATAGTCCACACTTTTGTTTTCTTGAAATCGGGTCCCATCAATCCGCATGTTCCCAAGATCATGGCATGTGTTGTCATTTTCCACTCCATTTATAGCAGCAACTGCCATATGACCTTCTGAGTTGACCTCACTATCTCCCATAATCTCGTCAATCAATAGAGACCTTTCAGCATCCGGCGACCTGTCGCCTTCACTGGAATAGCATCATCTACTATAGTCTTTTCCAAGCTCTGTGAGGTAACAACTATATAGTACTGCTGTACTGTAGTTCCTTTTTAACTATCAACCCAAAGGCCAAACCATCCTTCTCTCCCTATCTTCTTTCTTTTATGTCTAAGCTCTCCGATTCTGCTATTTGTGTATTTGTTTTCCGGCGACTGTAAGTCTGTAACAACACTTCCCACCACCAAAAACTTCCAACCGTAGCTGCATATCCCTCCGTCTGTTTTAGATCTACGGTTTTGGTAGTGAGGTAACCAACTAAAGACCCAGTATAGTTGTGTTTTATTATATAACTCTACTTTATATATGGTTTACTTTATATATTTTTTTCGTATTTAGAGTGATTCACCAAAAAGGATGAGGTTTATCAAGATTTGTAGAGCAAACCTTCAATGGCGTCTTATTAAAGATCATCTTAATTTGGAGGAGTATTAAACTATTAATGACGTGTTCTTGGGATTTAAAATGTAAGTTGTTCTTCACTTCTTTGTTCTTTTAACGTTTTCTTTGAATAATATGAGTAAGGTTTTGACCGATAAGTTTGAATTGTTAACGAATGTTTATTCTTTTAATGTTTTTGAATAATCTGAGTGTAGTTCCGCACACGGCGACTTTATATTGAGCTTAGATTTGACTTTTTATTAAAACAAGCGTTTTTATATTAATTATTTACGTATTTTTTTACCGGAAGATTTTGTAAAAAAAGAAAGTTCAAATGTTTATGATACATACCCGCATCGTGTGCAATGACTAGTTTCTGTTTTAAAAATTTGTAGTGGGTTGTTGAGCATGTTGTCATGATTTCCTATTTTTGAGGTAGTTTTGGTTCTTGTCATCCTTTTAAAAGGAATGCTCTTTTCTTAATAAAAGCTATGCAGAAAATGATTTGAATCTACATTTGTCTCTAAGTTTCTTATCTAGTTCCTTTCTAATTTCTTTGAGCTTGACTCATTCAACGGGTTCCTATCCGATCGTATTTAACAGTTATTTTGTATAATGTTTTCCTTAAAAGCTGAACTTTTATTATTAAAATCGTTTTCATATTTGTTTTGGTTTTTTTTTCCCTTCATAAACTTTTCTTTTTGCTTCTTTTCTGAAACTACCAAAACCTGACAATAATAAATTGACATCAATCGTATAAAAGTTGGAACTTTTATTAATTGTTTACATATTTATTTTTAGATTTTTGCTCCCTTTTTTTTGCTTCTTTTAAGAAACTACCCAAAACTTGAAAGTTTAAACAATAAATCGACTGTATATTACAAGAATATAAGAAAGAGAAAATTGAATTTATTAATCTTACCTTTTTGCAGTTGGCTTATAATAATCCCACCTGAGTTTATTCTTCTCACCAGTCCCACCTTTCAAACATTTTACTCTCACTGCACCCCCGTTAACTCACACTAACGTCGTTAGGTGAAACTCATAATTCTAGGCGATTATTCACCGGATTTGAAAGAGGGAATCGAGACGAATATATTGGAGACGACTGAATTACGAACCGGAAGTAGTAGGGGAGGACGTGACTTTGCGAGTGAGTGGGAAATAGTCAAAAAAGCAATACAACTTGTGTTATTATTATTATTATTATTATTATTATTATTATTTGGGAAACCTGTAGACAACTTGTGTTGTCTGGTTTGAACGAAAACAGGGGAAACTCTGCCCAATTTTTTTTTATAAAATCTTTGATTATTATTATTATTATTATTATTATTTATTTATTGTTATCCATTGTAGGAGGACGAGCCTGTTAGAAGACGTAGGCCATCAGATCCGGGTAAAAATAAAATGAGAGTGTGTGATAGAGATTTTCCACTGTTAGTAGGGAACAGGTACATTAATAACTATTCATACATATATACATGATTTTCCACTGTTTGTAGAGAATTTCCCTAATCATGATTTCCCAATATTTGGCGGTGACAGTATAAATTTGTGATTCAAGAATTTAAGCATGCGATTCATCCCCTTTTTCGACAGTTTGTCACGCACATTCAAGATGTTCAGCCGGACGGTAACTGTGGATTCCGAGCTGCATGTGTGCCTTTAGATTGGCCGGAGGGAGACTGGGAATGGATGCGCCAAGTTCTTCTACAAGAGATGACGGGGGACAACCAGCATGATTGGGTACACTACAAGAAACTGAGTCATATACCCACACATAATTTACCTACACATGTAAGCGTGTGGGTAAATACCTACACATGATATTATATGTGTGGGTAATTGTTCATAATATACTTTCATTTTGACAAACACTTAATATGTGTAGATAATACATTTTAGCTACACATTGATGTTGGTGGGAAAATTTCCCACAATCAATTAAATATTAAATACCTACACACAAGTGGTAAAATTTATTATGTGTTGGTAAATTATTTACACATATATAAAAAGCTAATATATGTGTAGGTAAATGATTATGTTTACCAACACATATTAGCTTTAAATAAATATGTAGATAAACTAAGTACTTAGATTTTTATTTGATTTATTGAAAATGACATGGCAAGATAAATACCTACACATGTTAAAAATTGTACAATATGTGTGGATATTAAGTAAATAACTTTTTTTTATGAAAATGATATGGCAAAATAAATACCTACACATGTTTAGAAATGTACAATATGTGTAGATATTTAATACATATAAAATTAGTTAATAAATCTTTATTTAATTTATTTGATGATGTGGCAACATAATTATCTTCACATATTAAAAAGTGTCCAATATGTGTAGATATTGATACACATATAATATGTAAATATATCTTATTAGTTTATTTTAATTTAAATTCCAAAATTATTAATAATATAATTATAATAATATATTGTATTTTATTGGTGTATAAGTGTATATTTATGTAAAATTGCTACATTTTCAACTGACTGAAGAATTACCTGAAACGTCTCTCATTGTTTGAAATGATGTAGAACCTGAAACATTAACATATGAGGAAGTTCTAGCAATAATAATGTAAATGCCCCTGTGAATGACTTAGAAGATATTGATGAGGAATTTGATGATGGGGTAAACAAAATTTTAACTATGAATCTATACTTGATTCTGAGACTGAGCATAATACTAATGATCCAAATCAAAATTGTGATGATGATAACTCTTTGGCATGATGAGGGTAAAAATTATTATTATTATTGTAATTATTTATTATTTAATATTATTATTAACTTTTATGTCATTATTTTATTTGTTAGTTGGATTTTATTTAACAAAAAACATTTATGTTATCCCTATTCACGAATTAATATGTTATGTATTTAAGAGGTATCATTAGATTATATCTATGTATAGTTTAGACTCGTGTGTGATGTACTCGTGTATAAACTAATATATAAATCTGATTGCTCTCAAAATAGTATCGAACAAATTTGTTAACAATCTTTGGGTTAACAAACATAAACAAATGAATATAAAAGAACGAACAATTAATCTAAGGATATAAATGAGGTGACTTGCCACGACAGGTTCAGGTTACAATGGGTTCAGGTCCAAATTCAAACAAACCATTTTTAAAAGTTGTTATTATGGTTCAAGTGTCGTTTTAAAAATGACCATTATGGTTCGGGTTAGAAAGGTTTGGAAAAATCATTAATTTACTTAATCATATAATGGAAAAAATAATTGTTGAATTGCAAAAACTAAGCGGGAGAAAGAAAATTTTGAGCATTTCTTTTGAAAATTTCCCTTTTGCCTCCTAAAACCTTTTAATTAATTCATTTTGAGCCATTTCTCTCCTACTAAAATTTCTTTTCTCCCTATATCCTATCCCATACGTTTCTATATGTTCTCCAAGCAATTCACGTGCTTCGTCAGATTAGATTTCTTCATTTTTTGACATTCTTGTCCACCAAACAGCATCATAGTATTGCTGAATCTTGCAATAGTAAAGTACAGAGTAAGATTATTTTGTTTCATACTTATATTTTCCCTTTTTTGTTATGTCATTCCGTTCTTATTGTTTAATTTATGTAACGCATCTTATAGAACGACGTTTCTTGAAGCTTCGAATGAAGGTAGCTTTTCAGATTTGTAATCTATTCACTTTCACTTTTCCATACGTCACTAAGATCTGGCGATGAATTTTCTTGATACTTTTACCCTTAAACCATCCTCATAGTTAGGAGAAAAATAGAAGTGAGAAGGCAATAAATCCCCTAATCTGTTCCTTCTGCACTGTGCGGCGTCTTTGCTTGTGTTATTAGTTATTAGGGTTAATGATGAATAAAGAAGAAACAAGATGGTCTGCCCATTTACTTTCTTTTAGGGTCGTTCATTTTAATCCGTACCCAAAAACCATACCCGACCCGAAAAACTAACCAACCCGAATTACCCAACCCAACAAACAGTTCTACCTGAACAGTAACTTACTCTGTTTGGTATTTGGATGTTGTTTAGGTGAATCGGATTCACCAAAAAAAACCCGAACAAGCTTAAGCAGTAAATAAATTCCGACTTTTTCTAGGTGGTATCTTTTATATTTGTTACCTAATGATCACCGAATTATATAGCCATATTATGTATGTCTATAACACATCCAGCGTAGCAACAATCTTCATGGTACGGTTCTTGACTAATACAGAGGATAGATAGAGAATTTAGAGTGTTGCTAGAACAAGAGAATGAAAAGTAGAAGGCTAGAAGCAAAGGTTAAGTGCAGTGGGTGTCGGTGGGATTTGGTATGGAGCTGTGTACCACTCAAAGTTTTCCAATGGAGGTGTCTTAAATTAAATTGTTAATGTTAATGTAAATAAGTAAATGTGTTGGGGTTAGTATTGATTTTCTTTGCTTGGGGTGTTATGTATTGCATGTGTATGTGTGCTGTAAAATTAATGGTAGCATCCTTTTGTTAATTATAAGAGCTTTTAGTTTAGTTAATGTTTTGGTCGTTCGAAAGAAGAATAGATATGTTTTTTTTTACAATCTTACTTACTATGGGTTTTGATTGTTTTGTTTCATTTATGTTGTCATGTTTTATGTAACAAAGTAGTGGCCAGTTAATTTGTGTGTCTCACAAGTCTATGTAATATTAAAATAAAAATAGCATGTTTTTATTAGGATTTTTTTTCACGTTTTGGGCACCAACTTTTTTTATTAAGTTTTTTTTTTTTTCATTTTGGCCCAACATTTTTTTTTGCTTTTTTGGTTAACTTTTTTTTTTCTCATTTTAACCACCAAATTTTTTGCTAAGTTTTTTTTCCCGTTTTGGCCACCAACTTTTTTATTAGGATTTTTTTTCCCGTTTTGGCCACCAACTTTTTTATTAAGTTTATTTTTTTTCATTTTGGCCCCCGACATAATGCATTTTTTTACTCGATTTCGTAGGGGTTCGGTTTTTGTTCGTTTATTATCTATATATTTAACGACCACGAAATGAATAGCTGCTTCACTCTAACGTACGCAGCCGAACACCGACCACATCTACCGTGCGCCATCTCCACCATGTTCCGCGGACCGCGGGAGATTCCTGGTATCTCCGCGTAGCTGCTGCCACTTTTGTATTTTCTCATTGTCCAAGGTTAGTCTCAATGCCTTTGTCGGTTACCAAAATCCGTATTAACGCGTCATGTGAAAAACGCGCAACGCGCGTATTAATATACCTAGTTATCATAGTTGGTAAAACATTATACATGATCTTCGACAGGCCCATACATGATCTTCATACTTGACGACTTACATATTGGGATGAAGAAAAAGGTTGGATATGTAATGACGCGGCTAGAATATATGTAAGTTTACGTATTCATTTCTACCGCTAAATATTCATTATTTTGTAATTTATAGTATTTTCTTCTTTTTTGCTAAAAGGATGAAATGATGAAGCTGAGAAATCAACATACAATGGAATAAATGATCAATAAGAAGATTATTGAGAGTGTATTTGGACGAGGCTCTATTCGTCTGCATGGGTGAGGACATGATCAAGTTATAGTTGATAACACAATGTGTACTACTAAAAGATCAAAGCATCCTACTTATGACGAGCTAGTGGATCAACTTCAAACAATGACAACTAAATGTGCAATTATGGAACAGGCACTGATTGATAATAATATTATGCCTTCTTTATCAAGCACAATCTCAAAGTGATACACTCAAGAGTGATGAAAGTACCGATGACTGAAGTTTTTTTAGTAATTTTATATAACTCGTTATCAACTTATAGATAATTTTTCTTTTGTTTGTTTAAGTATTTGGTTTGGTTTCTTGAATGATGACAATTTTATTAACAATGATAATTTGGTCGCGTGTCTTTATATACTTGTTTTTGTATTTATTTGTATAAATATTTGAAAATTATATATATATATATATATATATATATATATATATATATATAAATTTTACATTTAACTACATAATTTATTTATAACATGTGTCATAACCATAGTGTAATTCAACTGCCATGTCAAATGCCTTGTCATGTGCCATGTCACCTACCACGTCATGCGCCATGCCAGATGCCATGTCATCTGCCACATCACAGGCCACGTCAGGTTCCACATCATGTGCCACGTCAGGTTCCACATCATGTGCCACGTAATATGCCACGTCATAATCCATCTTAACAAGTTGCTAGATTTTTAACCACACATATAACATACTTTTAGCTACATATGTATGTGTAGGTATAGCTTGATATATACCTACACATAATTTATGTGTGGTTAATGATCTATATCCACAGTGCTGAGGCTACACATCATAACACTTAATTTATGTGTAGGTAAATGCAAAACTCAACACATTATAGCCTTTTTCCCACACATACTATGTGTGGGTAAAGACCTATATTTCTTGTAGTGGTAGGGGTTTTCAACACATTACGAACAAACGGGTTCGCCCACATATACTCGACCTTAGATTGGAGGGGAATGGGGAACGCACCCTATTCAAAATGGATGGAAGTGCCTTCGACTACATTACTGATTGCTCAGGTATTTGGTGTGGTTGTTCAACTCTTCTCCCCTGAAGGAGCGTGCACTGTCTTCCCTTTGTATACTCATCCTGATAGCGTACCAGAACATCGTATCATATCGATAGCCTTCGTGAACGGCAACCACTACATCATGCTTAAGCTAGCAGACGGCGCTCCAATGCCATATCCGAGTGGAGCATGGTCGACTTGGGTAGATGTAGAACGCAACCCATGGTTGGCGCTATACGGGGATCGTATAGAAGAGGGACGTACGCTATCTCAAAGACCTCCAGAGTGGTTTGACCTTACTCGTAGTCCTAGTAGTTCTGATTCTTCTGATTCTGATAATCCGGTGTAACTTTGTTTCTATAATGTATAATGATTTATTAAGTAGATTTTTTTTTTTGTTTTTATTATTTTACCTATACAATAAGAAATGAAAACGTTTTTTTTATAAAAAAACATATACAACATAATTAAACTAACAAAATACAAAAAAAAAAACAAAAACTCTACTGGCCCGTATAGAGCTATATGGGCCGTAGAGGGAACATATCTACGGCCGTAGAGCCCTCTACGGCCCGTAGAGGTTTGGAAGTTGGTCGTAGAGGCCATCTATGTGTCGTAGAGACCCTTGTCTCTACGGCCCGTAGAGACCTCTACGGGCCATAGGAAAAAAAACTTTTTCTCAAAAAAAAAAAAACTGTCATTTTTATAAAACTTCAAAAATTTTTAAAAAAATTGTTTCCCTACGGGTCGTATAGCTCTCTACGACCCGTAGGAGAGTTTTTTTTAAAAAAAATTGTGTTTGCCATTTATATGTTATATATATTTTTTCTAATAGAGAATCCAGCGAACTGGTACCCCAGATGGTCCCAATGTTTACTATAAGACTTGTGTGTGTTTGTGTGTGATAATATGCCCAAGATCGAACCTCGTAAAAAACGGTTTTTTATGTTTTTACCTACGGGCCGTAGAGGGCTCTACGGGCAGTAGGTAAGTTTCAAAAATTTCAAAACAGATCAACTGCCCTCGTTTGCTTCATTTCCCCCAAATCCCCCCAAAACCTCTCTACCCTAACCCTATTCCCTCTCCACCACCGTTCAACCACCACCCCCTTTGACAACCACCACCGTTCGACCACCACCACCATCGTCCCACTCTCTCTCTCTCTCTCTCTCTCTCTCTCTCTTCGGAACAGGTCTGTTTCTCTCTCTCTCCCTCTTTTTTCCTGATTTTTTTCATTTTTTTTTCTGTTAATTTTTTTTTCCACAGATTTAGGAATGATGATTGTTGTAGATGATTCTTGCTAAGTTATTATTGTTTGTTTTTGGATATTATGTATTTATGTTAGACAATTAGGGCTAAATTTAGGGAAGGTATTTAAGAGTTTGACCTTTGTTAGAGACTCTTCTAGTGATCAGTTCTATTTAAAAACTAAACTATTACACTATTCTTCTATTCATTTAATGGAAATCAAGAAGAAAAAAAAATTATTAGGTGCCATAGTTTAATAAGAGTTATGAATCATCTAAAAACTTACAAAAGACTGAAGAAACCGTTGTGTTAACGTTTTACACGCTTATCGTTTTACACGCTTATCGAGACGACATCAAAAAATTTAAAAAATTAAACAATTAAAATTTTTTTTTTGTAACTATTCTGATGATTCACTACGCTCGTGGTTATTTACTAAACAATTAAAATCTTAAAAAAAACAACTCCTCTACGGGTCGTAGAGACATCTACGGGTCGTAGAGACCTCTACGGGCCGTAGAGGGTGCCTAAACTAGTTTATGTTATATTAATATTTTCCAATATAGAAACCAGCGAACTGGTAGCCCAGATGGTCCCCATATACGAAACAAGACTTGTGTGTGTTTGTGTGATAATGTGCCCAAGATCGAAGCTCGTCCCAAACGTTTTTTTTTTGTCTACGACCCGTAGAGGTCTCTACGGGCCGTAGGCAAAACATAAACATCCTCAGAGACCTTCTTCATTGCCAGAAAAAATTAAGGACTACCTCTACGGGTCGTAGAGGCCTCTACGGCCCGTAGGTAATCATCACAATGACTGACAATCATATAATCATTGTTAATGATTACCTACGGGCCGTAGAGGCCTCTACGACCCGTAGAGGTATCAAAATTATGCCTCTACGGGCCGTAGAGCCCTCTACGGCCCGTATAGGGTTGTGTGAATAAAATCTTGCATTGTGTGAATATCCGGAGCCAAAGGGGATCGGAAAGCCGTTTCACTACAAAGGAACTAAATTCGTTAGTATCTTTCATAACTAAGTTTTTAAAGGTTATCTTGATAAACCCCAAAGTAGTTCAGGTGCTTCATTTTTTTTTTGTCTAATTGTCAAGTACTGGGCCATTTTTTATTAATCCAGTTAATTAATTGTAGGCATGAAAGAAGAATTTCGGTGGACATCGTTTAACAAATGGCTTTTAACAAATCCCTTGGGTATATCCGAAACGCTGTTTATCGACGAGCTGTCAAAATTACAACTGTCTGAATCAGAAAAAGCCGATGTATCGATATTGCTAAAGGAACGAGGTGCCATGTTGCCTATTATATATAAACGGCCTTCTCCACACATATCCAGGTTTGTTGAAATCAGTTACCTTTTTAAGCCCACGATATGCTTTTAGGACTTGAAATCAAAAGATAGCATGCAACCCTTGTTTAATCGCTTATGTGGCAGGAGCAATGTTGCTTTTGGACGAGTAATAGAGGGATTGCAGACTCTCTCACATCCTATGTGTCTGCAAAAAAATGAGCTGGTAGAAATTACAGACTGTGGTGAAGTTTTTGACGGTTACGTTGAAACACCCCAAAGTAGTTTAAGTGCTTCACTTTTTTTTAATCTCATTTTTTAATCTCATTGTCAGGTATTGGGCCGCTTTTTATTAATCCAATTAATTAATTGTAGGCATGAAAGAAGAATTTTCGGTGGAATCATTTAACAAATGGTTTTTAACAAATCCCTTGGGTATACCCGAAACGCTGTTTACCGACAAGCTGTCAAAATTACAACTATTTGAATCACAAAAGGCCAACGTATTGAAATTGCTTGAGGAACGGAGTGTCATGTTGCCTATTATATATAAACGACCCCTCCTAATCCGAGTGAAAGTCAACCACCAAAAACAATTTGCCGAAAAATTAAGCTATTAAACAAGATGCAAGTAAGCTCATTTTACTACATATGGCGTGAGAAAGAAGGTTTATTGTAGAAAGAAGTGAGTGTAATATCAACTTTATATATGCAAGTTTTATGCTAATATGTTATGCATAGGGCTGCAACCGAACCGAACGAACACGAACAAGGCCTTGTTCGTGTTCGTTTGTTAAGGAAATTAAGTGTTCGCGAATAGTTCATGAACACTTACCAAACTAGATTTTTTGTCCGTGTTTGTTTGTTAAGAAAACACTTGTGTTCGTGTTCATTTGTTAATTTTGTTCATGAACACAAACGAACACAAATAAGTGTTCATGAACAGCAACAAACACAAACAGACATATGTTAACTTTCGAATAAGATCAAATTCACACATATTAAGACATCAACTAAATCCACCCAAAATAGAACCTAATTATCCAGACATACTTAGTACTGATATACATAATAAAGTAGTGTCTATTGGAAGTGGATGGAGGAGAGTGTCGGAGGTGGATGGTAGAGGGCGTCGCAGGTGAAGGGCATCAGCACTGGAACTTGGAAATATAATGAACTTGGATACTAAAAGTAGGTTTATTAATCTTATATAGTCATATATTACCTCACAAATATTATTTATTTGGATAAAATAAATAAAAATATATAAAAATATAAAAATTAAAAACCCTAATAAACTGTCAACACAAATGAACATAAACGAACACGTTATCGAACGTTCACGAACATAAACGAACGAACGCAACCTCTGTTCATGTTCGTTCGTTTAGTTAAACAAACGAAATTTTTTGTTCGTGTTCGTTCATTTATTAAACGAACGAACACAAACAAACTTCCCGCCGAACGGTTCATGAATTGTTCGCTGAAAATTCAGTTCGTTTGCAGCCCTACTCACTTATGCATTATTTTGAAGTTGCACAAAGATGATAATTTTAGTTATATATTTTATAAAACTTAGAAATGCAAGTATCATAAAAAGTAACTATCTTCGATTGAAAGTTCTTATGTTTTTATTGTATTTTAATTAATAAAGCCTCCTAAATTGATTTTATTTAAATTCAAATACTTAAACTATTAGAGGATTTTGCGTGAGATTCCAGAGTCAAAACCAGAGATGACAGTGACTGAGATGATGATTTGGGACACATTTGCATAAAATGCTAAGAAAGTGGCTGATTTTCTCTTTCATAAACAATAAGTAAGGTTATTGTACAATATATAAATGGTGGTTTGTTGGTTGGTTTATGACGTCACTCGTGTCATCACGTGACTTAATACTCTCTTTTCATCACTTATGTAGACGTCTTGTATTTTTTATGTGTCATTTATGTTGGTTATCCATTTGTTATGTCGAGATACATGGTTTGGATTGGTCCGGGTGTGTGGGTTATTCTTAGTCCTTCCTCTACAAAATACCAAACTATCGGAATGATTTATGTCTGATGTTGTATGGATGTACTTTTATCTTAGGATGCTATTTTGTTTTTGAGTAGGCATGACAAACGGTCGGGTTTGGCTAATCCCATCTAATTATCCGTTGAGTATTTGTCGGTATTACCCGTCGGGTATAGAGTATAACCATTGATCTAGCAAGGGTTTCATTTGCAATCTCTTATATTAATCACATGCTCTGATTCCATTGTATTGACACCTTGCGTGTTTGGATTTTATGGTTTTGTCCAAATGCTGTTAATACCCATCTAACTGGTCCTCGGTCTGCCAAATCACAAAGTAGAGAAAACATGGGATGGCCACATAATTCAACTATCAAACTCTAAGTGGCAAATATGCATAACGTTTTATATATTGATTCTATCTTTTAAGCACCATCTCATTTATATACTTCTATTTAGCAAATGTTTTGTGCATTTCTAAGTTGTACGTTATGTTTTAAAGGTTGTACCGGTGGTTTTGTGAAACCCATTTGCTGGTTTTGTGTCAGTCGTACTCTTCCTTATCATTTTCTGATTAAAACCCGACAGCTTTTCTACCAAAAATTCACCATTTCTAATTAAAAGTAAGAAACCATCCATTGATTCTGTCTCCATGAAATTACATTTGTTTTTGCATAAAGATCAAACACATAACCGTCAAGGAGCTTTCTTTTCATATTAGAACTAACAAAAAATATAAAAAAGAGGGCAAACAAACTACAGCAGTCATGTTAGGCATCATTGCATATTGGTCATGTAACAGCAAACTACTAAAGATGACTCTGTGCTCGCACAATTCAGAAGAACACTAAAATATGTCAAAAAAAATGCAGTAAAATTAAATAATCAACAAATGAAGTAATCAAACTTGCGGAATAGTGTGACCAATCTGTTTATAGGTTATTTGAAATGCGTGTATATATGTATTCGATTTGTATATGAACTAGACAACAAGTGGATTTCCGCACTCAGTAGGCTTTCGGTCGATATTGGTTCGACTTGTTAGGCACCGGTAAGATTTTGCACTAGGCATAGTAACCGAGAGAGATATGTTAAAAAAATATCTACATGTGATTTAACTTGATCGAAAACTATAAAAACGAATATTGATATAAGTACCCAAATGAAACTCTAGAATTGAATCGTACTATGTTTTAAGGGAAGGAATTTAAAATTTAAAATCATTGATATGAACTATGAAGTCTAATTTGATAAATATTTTCATTGAAATAATATTAATAAAAAAGAATTCAAATTGATCAATATAGGTATTACGATTACTTTTAATTAGAACAACTATACAATTAAAAACTAAGTGAGTTATGTTTTAGAGCTACAACTCTTAAAGCAAGGATTATCACAGCTTAAGAATTTAGAATCAGTCCAATGTTGAAATAATAACTTGTGTTCACCTTAAATCACTAAAATACTTATATAATGTTGTTTTAATCAAAGTTATTTCAAACTGATGTAAAAAGTATTTTAGAGTTCTTACAGCTTGACATATAATTCAAAAAAAAAAAAAATGAAAATCTCGCACATTCTAACTTTCATTTAAAGATGTTATCCATTATCCAACCAATTTACGTTCAAGAACTCATCAAAAAATTTATAGTGAGCTATTAAATAACACTATATTTAGTAACTTTCATAAAGTTACTGTAAAAGTTGCAGCACGCTTTTCAAAAAAAATCGTAGTCGCATTTTCGTTATTTTTTGCTTGTCTTTGTCTCTCCTTTCAACTCACCACACTACCTTCTCTTTCTAAAACTCAAACTCCCTGCCTTCTCTCTTCTTTCTCTTTCTAAAATATGGAAAGCTACTTGGCCTAGGGGTGAGCATAATCGGGTAGAACCGAAATAAAACCGAGAACCGAACCGATTTTGGACCTTAACCGAACCGGGTATTCCATTTAGGTTCTTCAGCCGGTTCTCGTTTTACTTATTTTGTAAAGAATGTTATTCATTAATATAACTATTACAAGATGAGCACCATTTTCAGGTACTGTAGCCCATATAAGTCGTTGGATGGGGCGGCTAAAGGGCTTAGCGCTTGGGGATTCAACCCCTCCTAAATCCTTGGGCCCTATTATTTTTAAAGTTGACCTATCAATTGCTAAAAGGGTTAGGTCCAAATCTAGCCCAGCTAGTGGTAATAGCCCAATTAATTCTTTTAAGCTCAACATCCCTTCGTAGTACTATTAAAAAAAACAAATATTGGTAGCCAAACTTATTTCATAAAGATGTAGAAATTATATCCAATAACAAAACTCATTTCAATTATATTAAGTTGAAAAGATATCCAAAAGACAGTTTTATTTAACATTGAATTTCATATATCCAAACAAGAACCAGAGATGCTATAAAACAAATTGAATACAAAAAAAGCATTTAAATGCAATTATCTCAAAATAGAATAAAAAGATGGTTAATTAAAATAATAATAATAATTAATAAATAGAATTGTATAACATTCAATCAATTGTTTAGATACATGCTGTTATTTTCATAAAATTGTAAAAGTTTGTTTCACAGACACAGCTCTTGACTGGTTACAACTTACAACATGAGGAAAAGGCTGTTGTAGGGGATCAGTAACGTTTGATATAATTAATCAAGGATGAGAAGAGGAAGAAGTCGATTGAGGTAAAATCGCCACACTCCCATGTAAAAAATCAGGTAATCTCGTCAAATGTTAGGACAAAGGTTTCACCGGCTTTTGAGAGGTCAAGGTTGCAACCTTGTTGAACTGTCAGTACAGAACAACTTGCATTAGATCATAATGTATTATTTTAAGCTTCATGTTAAATTCATTGTAGTTTCAAAACTTAATTAAAATCTTTAGATTATATTTTAATATAAAAAATAACAAAAAAAAATAGTGAAAGTTTCACTCGACATGTTAATTTCGACAAGTGATTTTTTTCCGTCACATTTTATTTTCAACATGTTAAAATGACTATAATTAAAAAATGAATAAAAACATACCTTATTTTGCATGTATTTTTGCCTTATTGCATGAAGAGTAGCTTCTTTGTTTAGTTGAATATCTTGCAGAGCCAGGACTGTTTCTTTTAGTTCTGATGCCTTATAATTAGTGTAATGTTCTAAGGTAGGATTCTACAAAATAAATAAATAAAAAGGTTGAAGGTAAATCAACATTTTTTAAGATAATTAGTTGAATGTCAATTAAAAAAAACCAAGAAAAAAAAACACACCCATGGATGTTCAACTTGATCAAGTGTCCACTTGGCTAAGAACACAGCTGATGCAGCAATGAGGGAAGGCAGGAATCTCAAAAAACCGTACTCGGTGAGAGTTAACTCTACTAAATAGTTTGCCAAATATTCCAGTTCAACAATTGGAGCCTGCATATAAAGTCGTTTTAACCCCTAGATTACTTCTTTTCTTAAGATAATCAGTTGTGTAACTGCATAGATTATGAACAGATTTATTGATGTACCTTGTAAGAACTTTGTGCTGCTAAAATATATCTCCTGAAAATAAGATAATAAAATAAATATCAAGTGTTAGACAGTTGAGAGTTGCGATGCATAATCATGCAAGAGTGAAACTGGAATTTTACCGAAGGAACTTAATTACAGTTGGAACAGAAATATGAAAGCTCAGCACATCAACAACTTCACGCTCCATGTCCAGTACCTGATATGTAGACTTTAGTCAATAACCTTTAGATTTCCAGAACGGGTCAAAATGGCAGGCCAAACGAATTTAGGTCCAAACATGTAAATTTAACATGTGTTGTAACGAGTGAGGTCGGGTTGGTCTTTGAGTGAACAACAAATATACCTCTTTTCTGGTGTAGGTTCCGTCTGTGATGAAACAGAAGTCTTCAACACGAGGAGCAATAATTTCTTCATACTTCCTTAAAAGGTCAATAATCAAACAAGCATACTATTAAATAGTGTTATAAGAATAAATAATAATCTGTTCAACTTTATAGAAGAAGAATAACAAGATAATCATGATTTATGCCAACTTGATTAAAAAAAGGAAGAGAAAAAAACTTACGAGGCAATGAGCATGCAGGTTATCCCGAGTAGTTGAAGCCTTTGTTTTTCAATGTACATTTTAGAGAGATATTGATCAATAAGGGTTACTGTTAGGTAAAGTGTCTCGGGTTTTAGCTTATATTCTTCACAAACCTAAACATAAACATAAACAAAAAACAAAAGTTTGGTAGTCAATAACTTGTTAAAGATGAGAATATTTGACAATGAACAGTTCATTTCATGGGTCAGTTTTGAAATATAAAAATATCAGTTGTGTGACTGTGTTATCTGATCATTTTAGAAATGAACACTTTGAGTCCATACTATGTTCAAGAGCTAACCTCAACAAGCCAGTCAATAAGAATACCACGCATTTCCTGTGTAATGTCCCGCTGTACTGTTTTCATATAATTAACTGAAGGCCTCCCCTTTAGCTGAAAAAAAAATAAAAATAAAAAAATAAGTGGACATAAAAATATATTTTGTTATAAAGAAACAGGACCTTCAAGACTTGTTTGTTAAAAACATATGGATGTTAGTGATCAAATTATATGATGATATGGTATGGTCCGTATGGATGTATCAGAGAAAACTAATAAAATCGCGAAAGTAAATGGCATTATGTAATTTTAGAAAAGGCTCGACTCGATTGCTATATCAACAGCTTAAAGTACCTCTGCCGCACGTAAATTGTTAAATATTTCAGCTGCGTATAAACTGCACATTTGAGGATCCTTGTGCTTAGAATCAATGTCAAGAATGGCTTGATCATTTGCGGCCTCCACTTTGTTAAAAATATGTATTTTCCCTGCACCATGAAATGATTCAACTTTAGTTGCAAACATTCGTCACAAGAGAAGTTAAACAGTGACAGATGGCCAGTCCCTGATTCCTTAGAACATTAAACATGATGTTTACTGAAAAGATAAGAATGTTTAAGCATGGATATATGCAATAGTCCAAATCCTTTAACATCTAATTAAATATCATATTACCTTTTGGCAAAGAGCTTCCAAGAGCTTTTGAATTATAATATATACTTGGTTTGCTTTCTAAATCATTCACTAACTTTAGCTGTGCAGTTATTTGTCTTAGTTCCTTTACGCCCTGCTTGTTCATATCATCATTCGCTTGTATCTTTCCCTTTTGATCCTGAGGGCCCACGCATACAGCGGGTGCCACCATAGCACTCTTTCCAACAGCAGTTCTTGTTTGCTTACTAGTCTGACAACCGATAACGCCAAAGAGCATCACTACTGATAATAATACTATACAAATAACAAGTAGCAACAGTACAATTTGTGGTTTTTATAGATTTGACATGTATGTACCTGAATTTTTGTTCCGTCAATAATTTTTGTATTTAAATCATTTAAGGGCACATTAGTGACTTCCTTCAGAACAGCCCTTCTCTTGGACTGAAAGCTAGAACTAACATCAGTGGGTTTGTTATCTGATGATCCTCTTTTACAGTTTGGTTGCAGAACCCGATTAGATTCATGTTTGGCCTGTAATGGGTGTAAACCACCAGATACGCCCAAGGCTTTAGCCCGTGCTCTAGTAATCCTTGCATTGGGCTTTTGAACATTAGCAGTAGGTACATTTTCTTTATTCATGTTTGCTTGCCTTGCCATTGAGCGGTGCATGGTGTTAGATTGACTTCCTTCTCATGAAATCTGCATCTGTCACAACAAATTGCTGCCTTATTAGTTTCATTTCTGTAACCTATAACAATATCATTCTACAGATTCGGACATATGTAACCTCCAAAAACATGTTTCTTTACAGTTCAACATTTCTATCATTTTTGTGATTATTTATACCAATTGTAACTGAAAACTGAACACGTTGGCTAATGTTTCAGAACAACAATGACCATACAATCACATTGTGTCCTATAAAAAAAGCATATACTGAATTTGACAAAGAATAAAAATATGCTCATTATACAATATCTGAATGCAGATCAACCCAGGTCCCATCATGAGCAGAAAGATGATGATTGCAAAATTGAAGTAAAGAAACTTTGTATTATTTGACTAAGCCTTGTTTATGCGATGACAATGTAAATTACTACCATAGTTCAAAAAAATGACCCATGCGCCTCATGGGGTTTTATTGTACTTGCGCCTCGTAGGCTTGAGGCGGTGGTGAGCCTTATGGGGTTTTGATGTGTTTTTTTTTTTGGAACTTTTGTGTTATTTTCAAACAATCAGTGTGTTTTTTATGAATCCCGTGATGAAATTAGTTACTATTTTATTTTTTATAACATATATAATTTTTATATTTATTTTTTAATTTTGCCTCAAACTCACGCCTCATTCGCCTAATGAGGCGAAGAGAAAACACCTCGAGGCTCAATTCCCTTTTTTTAAACTTTGATTACTACCAAATACATATTTAACCCAACTTGAATTGCATTCAAGAAACAGATTCATCTTTATCTTTCCTAGACCCTAGTGCAAGCGACATTCAGATCAGCTGAAGTAAAACAATATAATTTCAACATTTCATGACTTAGGTGATCAATAATAACCCTACTAGAGCCATATGAAATACCTAACACCAAGATCCTAACAGAGCAAGCAAGCAAACAAACCTAATTATTAAATATCATAAAGAAAAAAGTATAACCAATATTTGCTTTACAAACATAATAATACAAAGGCCAGTCTCACACTGTTTTATCAGAATCATACCTACCAAAACACCAATTACTACAAGACAACCAACAGATCTAAGGACTCATGGTCCAAGCAATCCTTCCAATATAAATAAATTATTTACTATTCCATTTCATAGATCATTTAAAAACAATTAAAAACATAACTAAAATAAAATAAAACATGAAAAAATTGTTAGCACTCTTCACGTTACTTCCAGATTAATGTAGAGGTAAACAAGTACATCTGCATATGGAACATTGGAACAACAGATGCAGCAGAAATTAAATTAAATAATAATTATATATCTTCACAACCTACATTTCATTCCTCCTATAATTAAATTTCACCTCGATAATCAAAACTATTCATATTCAAAATAATTCAAACGCCAGATGCGGTCAATGACGTTAGGTACACTTCTTTTTTTTTTTTTTTTTAATAAAATACTCGTAACAAAATCCTAAAAAAAAAAAAAGAAATGCAATCACAGATCTGTGAATCGAATTCATTCCAAAACACAATGCATTCACAAAAACATCAATCCGATAAATTAACATGAATAATGAAATGCGACTATTAGCTCAAATTTCAATTTGCGTGGTTGTTACGATATGTAATGTCATAAAGCATGTGTGTGTGATATATATATATATATATATATAGAGAGAGAGAGAGAGAGAGAGATGAATATGATATGATATGAGCTTACTATGCAATCGAGAGCCAGATAAATGTGAAGAAAGAGGGTAGGGCTCAATCGAAATGCATTATGTGGAAGTCATGGAGAGTGTAGTGAATGAGTGAGTGGATGTATATGTAGGAAGTGTGAGAGCGGGATAGATGTACAGTTTAAACTTCTAAAAAACTAAAAAAGAGGAAATTGCATAAGTGGTCCTTTTACTATTGTATAGTCTACATTTGTGTTCTTTGAGTTTAGATTGGTGTTTTAGAAATTAGATGTGGATTTGGAAAGTTTCAATTAACCTAGAAAAAAAATTGAGTTATTTTTTTTTATATGATCATAGAAATATTATATTCACTAAAGGGGTGTTCGCGTGATGTGGTGGGGACATAGATACTTCCAATGGTGTAGTATCATTTTGTTCTATTTGGTTATTAGCCTCGACTGAAAACGAAGTCATTGGTTAATTGATCTTATTAACTAATTGGTTAACTAGTTTGGTTAATTTGTTAGATTGTTGGTTTTAGTTCACTATAGTTATTTTTGGTTAATAATGAAAACCAAGACCTTGCTAGAATTTTTGCTTAGAATTACAGAAAATTAAGATATAAAAATTTAAAAATATATGAATATATGAAGGGTTTGGTTTTGGTTTGCTTAATTTCGGTTATATTAGGGTACAAAAAAGCGGTAACCGATATTAAGTTATTTTGGTTTTTTTTTAATTCACTTTTTTATTGATTTCAGTTTGATTTCATTTATGTTTTCTTGGTTTTGGTTAACAGTTTAGTTATTGCTCACCCTATATACTGTTAATCAAGTAACACATCATTTTTATATTAAAAAAAATACCAATATTATACTCAAATTAAAATAAAATGCTAATTTTACTGATGCATTTTTTTAAGTATTAACATGTGTAAAAGTTATGCTCGTTTAAAAATTGTGGGATGTAGTAGGCTTTAAACAAGGGCAAAATTGTAACTATTATTTAAATAAGCAAAAGTTTAGTAAGTTGAGGGAATTAAGGTATAATTAAAATGAGGGAAGTAAAATGTAATTGGTGTGTGAAAGACTTAATTTTTTTTTTTGAACGTTAACTTTCATTAAAAAACACACGGGGGAGACCTCAAAACAAGGACAACACTCCTAACTTACAACATATACAAAGGGTTATTACACAAATCCTCCCAAACCATGTCTTTAAACTTGGAACTATGTTTAAACCATAAAAACGACATAGACTTGATAGTACCCACTACCCGCGGCACCTTGGGCTCCAAACCTTTGAAAATTTTGTCATTTCTAGCTTTCCAAATAAACCAAAAGGAAGCCAAAATGATACCGTGCACGATCTTTTTTCCCCACTTTCCACCAGAGGCCTGATTATGTAACTCCAAAATATCCTTTGTGTGAAACACAAAGACTGACTTTAAACCGCACCAATTCCAAATGCTAGCCCAAACCCCATACGAGAACCCACATCCCGAAAAAATATGTTTCGTAGTTTCCAAGACAACGTCACACAGATTGCATATATCATTGGGAAGAGTCACATTTCTTTTGCTTAAAGCTTCAATCGTCGGGATCCTATCCATCTCCGCCCTCCAAGCAAAAACATTACACTTTAACGGCACCCACCCAACCCAATCAAACTTATAAAAAGCACCGTAGGCCCGATCTTCATAAAGCTTTTTTTTAACCTCAGCCACAGAAAAACAACTCGAACCGGCCCATTCCCAGGCATCCTTCGTAACAGAAACGTGGGCCTGGGTCAATAACTCGGACAGCCCAATCCATTCCTCTACTTGCCGAAGGTCCATAGGACTAGAGAAGTCCACTGGAGTCCAAATACCACTAGACCTGCAATCACAAATTAGTGTTCTTTTGCTATGGGCATCTCTGTACAGCAGCGGATATTTGTGCATAAGAAGGATATCCAAAAACCAAGGATCTTCCCAGAAACGAATGCGACTACCATCCCCTAAAATCCCTCTCATAAGGTCCAGAAACATCTTCTCCCCACATTTAAACCGCTCACAGGACTTCACAATGTTAGACCAAACACTACCTTTTCCAGAGATCCTAGGAAGACCGGACCATCTACTTCTTCCATTATGACAAGCCAAAATAATGAGCTTCCACAAGGAATGATCCTCCACACGAAAACGCCAAGCCCATTTCGAGAGTAAGGCCTGGTTAACATCGCTAAGCCTAGCAATGCCCAAACCCCCTTTGTGTTTAACTCGAGAAACCCTCTCCCACGAAACCCAATGGATTTTATTTTTATCACACGAAGCCGACCAAAGAAAGCTTTTCATAAGACTCTCTAACACATCAATAACTGCAACCGGAGCTTTATAAAGGGAGAAAAAAATACATAGGGAGACTTTGTAATACCGATTTTAATAACGTAACTCTCCCGCCAATAGAAAGAAGGTTTGCTTTCCAAGAAGAGAGTCGTGTCTCAAAAACCTCAACCACGTGTCTCCAACTATTTATTCTATTCATATTGGCACCAGCGGACATGCCCAAATAATCAAAAGGAAAAGAACCCACTCGGCAACCCACTGCATTGGCCAAGGACATCACCTCTTTGTTTAATACCCCCGTACCGTAAAGAAACGACTTGTGAATGTTTATTTTAAGGCCCGAGCATAGATAAAATATTCGAAGAATCCTAGCCGCTACCAAGAGATTCTCCGGCGACCACTTACCCAATAACAACGCGTCATCCACAAAAAGTAAGTGAGAAACAACCGGACAATTTTTATCAAGCGACACCCCTTCGAATGCTCCAATTTTGATTGCTTTATTAATCAAACACGTTAAAGCTTCCATCACTATTAGAAACAAAAACGGAGAGATGGGATCACCTTGACGCAAGCCTTTGTGACATTAAAACTCGAAGGTGGGCGACCCATTAATGAGAACCGACGATCTCGCCGAGGCTAAAATACCTTTAATCCAAGTACACCACTTCTCCGGAAAGCCCATTTGGTCCATAATAGAAAGAAGAAAAACCCAATTGACGTTGTCGTACGCCTTTTCGAAATCTATCTTCATAAAGAAAACACTTTTAGCCCTTCTTTTACACCAAGATAAAATTTCATTAGCAACTAAGGGGCTGTCAAGAATATTCCGCTCACTTAAGAAACCCGTTTGATTGTCAGAAATAACATACCCGATAACCTTCTTAAGTCTTAGAGCCAAGACTTTCGAAATAATTTTGCTAATAATACCCACCAAAGTAATAGGCCGATAGTCTTTTAATCCAATGGGATTCTTGATCTTTGAAATAAGCGTGATAAAGGACGAGCCACATCCACGACTTATAGAGCATGTTTCAAAAAATTCCGAGAATATCTTTACAAAATCCAGTTCTAAGAAGCTCCAAAAGTGTCGAACAAAAGTGAAATTAAACCCATCCGGCCCCGGAGCTTTATCCTTGCCACACTCGAACGCCGCATATTTAATCTCCTCTTTGGTAAACGGCCTGGTAAGACCTTCCACCAGGTTGTCTGGGATTTTCTTCAACTCGTCACATGTGAGCATCGGTCTAGAAGGAACTTTTTCTTTAAAGTGGTTACTAAAGAACCTCAACACCTCCCTTTTAACCAACTTCGGTTTCGACATCCATTCTCCATTCACCATTAAACCCTGAATAGTATTCGAAGCTTTTCTACCATTCATGATTCTGTGAAAATAGGCTGTGTTATCATCTCCATATTTCGCCCAACAAACCCGAGATTTCTGCATAACATCCTTGGCGTGAAAAAATTCAATAGCCTCTATACCTTTCTTACATTCCTGCCAAACCCACTCCTCCTCCTCTAACATGTCTCGACGTTCCATAGCGGCTTCAATCCGCTCTAAATCATTCTTCAGAATTGTCAGTTCCTCCCCTTCCTTTTTCTCAACCTGTTTCTTCCAATTAGATAAAATAACTTTCAAATATCGGAGCCTAGAAGATAAAACAACATCCGCAACACCCGACATTTGAAATTCCTCCAACGCTTTTGAAACCACTTGCTCACAGCTATCTCTATCCAGCCACGAATTGAACCATCTGAAAGGGAATAAAATGCTTACCATTAAAATAAAAAAATAACTAACTTACCACAATTTTAGAGTTGTGCCTTATGCATTAAAATAAAAAATTAACTTTTGGGTATTTTAAAATGTCATTCCCAATAGTACAGATAAATAATGATTTATTTTATAAGGAAATTACAAAATATTAGCATAAAAGTAAACATGAGTGTTCAGTCAACAAGCTATAATTGTTCAATTTGGGGGGGGGGGGGGGGTGTTTCGCCACACACATGACGGTTAGTAGTAGGAGTGTTCATCAATCTAGGTTTCAAGTTTCTTGTTGTTATTACTTCGAAAAAATCAAACCGAAGCAAATTAATCTGATCATAACCTAACTAGAAATTGAAATTGAATTTGGTTAGCTTTCGGTTTGAGTAAAGAGAGTGATCATAAGTTCAAGTTTCAATTTCCTCGTTTTTGTATCAGTTGTACAAATATTAAAATCCAACGCTCAATATATATAAATTAGATTTGCTTAGTTTAACCGAATTGAATTTTTTAAATTGAATATCGAACCGTACACTAAATAAGTAATTCGGTTCGGTGGAAATCCCATACGGAATTCAGTTTGAAGGTTCGTTTTAAACTAGCTGAGTAGTTTGCAATCAAATATTGATCATCCTAATTTGTAGAAGAAATATGGAGATTGTATCCCTTTCTGTTTTACATGCAACTTGAATTGGGGAGCGAAACCCGGATACTTGAAATATTCCAAATTTGATTAAATGATTTGTGAAATTAGTATTGTAATTTAATATTATTTGAAATTGTTTGGGTAGTGTTTTAAGTATTTGAAGAACGTTTGGTGTTAAGTACTTAAAAACCATGTGTACGTCTATGAAATGTTTGACTGGTTGACCTATTTAAATTTTAAAATGAGTGGGCAAAGGGTCAGGTTTCCTGGATCATCAATTCTTTTTGTCATCTCATCAATTAATCAAAATAATAATGTAAATTAATTACACTACGAAAGCTATATTGTTGACATGATTTTCTAATTTATTTAAATACCGATCGGTTGTTTGACCCATAACCCATTTGTATTGATTTCATTTACAGGGTTTTATTTTCATTTATCAATTTTATAATGAGTAAAAGATAAAATCGAAACTTTCATGTCAACTCATTTAATGGTTTATAATTGTCATATTTTAATCCATTTTTTAAAACTAGATTCCATTAAAGCCAAATGTTGAAAATGTTAGAACAAAAGACAGTGGTTATATATAAGTAGTTTGCACTCATTCATAAAATCTATAAGGTGTCGTGGGACCAATTGTTTGGACTTCATCCATATCGACCAATACATGCCACTCTTGTCTCAGCTGTCAAGCTCAATTTATATATTAAAAGCTAATGAGATGACTAGACGAGTCAATTGTTTCTCTTTACGATTAATAAGTCACTAATATGAGGATTATCATGAGTGACTCAAGAATGTGGTTGAGCCATGTTTGTTTATTTTCTGGAACGGCTAATTTCATTCAACATGACAACTAACAACTAACAAGACACTAGAGACTGAACAACAAAACAATAATTACAAGGAGAAAGTACACAAATTCACATTAAAGACTTACACGACGATCTGTTTTTGATCCGTAAGTAATCGAGAGACTTTTTATCTTCCATCACTTTAGAGTTTAGATATGTTAGCCTCCCTGTTTGTTTATTGACATGGAGTCATGTGGAGGTGTACAAATCGGCTTTAGGAACATAAATCGGTTTTTTACAAACCGTTTTTCTTTTTTGAGGAAAAACCATTTTTTTTTGAAAAAATCCAAACCGGTATAAGCAGTTTGGATCGGTTTTAAAATTGGGTTTTCTAAAAAAATCTTTTTTTTTTATTGAAAAATCCGGTTGTACACTAGAGAGTGGAGAACCGGTAGAAAAAACCAGTTTCAAAACCATGTCAAGTCGGTTTTAAAAAGAACTGTTTCGGCTTTTCCCATTTTTTTTTCGAAACCGGTTATTTTACACCTCTAGTGTCATGTCTAAATATGAAAGAAATATTACGATTTACAAGATATGCGTTATCTTGAAGATATCATGTGTATTACACTAGTTTCTAAACAAGTCTTCTAAATGCATTTTTATACTTATAATTTAAGATATCCTGTCTTATATATAGGGGAGGGATAAATTAAAAACCCTCCCTAGTTAAGAAAACCAATTAAACCCTCATCGTAAAGTAGTGTCTTAAAAAATTAAGTTTGAATCGGAGGTGAATGGAGGAGGGCGTCAGAGGTACTTGGCGGAGGGCATCGAAGGTGGAGGGCGTCGAGTTGGAGATGGAAACATATAATGAGCGAGGATACTAAAAGTAGGTTTATTGATCCCATATAGTCATATATTTACCTCATATTATTTATTTGGGTAAATAAACAAAAATAAAAGAAAATAAAAAAATTATAAAAATTAAAAACCCTATTAACTATCGAACATAAACGAACACGTTACCGAACGTTTACGAACATAAACGAACGAACACGGCCTCTGTTCATATTCGTTGGTTTAACTAAACGAACAAATTTTTTTGTTCGTGTTCGTTTGTTTATTAAATGAACGAACACAAATAAACTTTTTGCTAAACGGTTCATGAACTGTTCGCTGAAAGTTTAGTTAACTTGCAGCCCTAAGAATAAATATACAAATGTTTTAGAAAAGTTTTAGAACTTAAATGGTAAAACTATTAACCAAAGTAAAGTTCAGGGGCTGGTTGTGTAATCACGTCTTGACTTAGTAAGTTCATGGGACCAGCTGTCGTGCTACAAATAATTTAGTCCACGTCACTCTAAAGGGTTCCTTTTTATTTTCCTTCTCGATTTTATAAAGCTAAAATAAGATTTTAAATTTAGATAAAGTATTGTTTGGTTGACCAAGATCTTAAACCTTTTCTTCCTTTTTCTTTACACGAAATATTTTTTTTTATATAAAAGAAACATATTGTTGTTAACAAATATAAAAAAATCAAATTTTGAGGATAACTAGACAATTGTTTTCTATAATTTCAGTTTAAATTGTGATAGTTAACTGGAAAAGCGATACATATTAAATATTCTTTTAGTAACCCATATAAAAATAACTATAAGGGTGCCCGAGCGATACGACGATAAATGAATATTTTCCGAATGTGTATGGTTCGATTAGTTTGGTTATTATCCTCAACCGAATTTATCAGTTAGTTTATTTTCTTAAACAATCAGTTTTCGGTTAATCCATTTGCTTTATTCGGTTATATTGACGGTTTTACCAGGTTCATTTAATTTCAATTAATAGACAAACAAAACTTTAGCTAATAGTTTTTTCTTAGAAATACATTAAATTGAAGGTAAATACATAAAATAAAAGTATAAATACATAAAATGGAGGTATAATATAGTGAAATACGTGAGCTAGAGGCTTATTGCTAGAAATATATGAAAATATAAATGTGGTTCAATTATGTTAATTTTGGTTAAATGAGGGTACAAAAAAATAGTTTTCAGTAAATTCAGTTTTCGGTTTAGTTTTGTCTGTTTTAGTTCGATTTTTGGTTAATTAGTTTTTAGTAAGCACATACTCAAATGCTAAAGTATTTCAAAAATTGATGTTCATTCATTAATATTGTAGACATAGGAATTCGAATCAAGCAAAGGCTGACCGCTTTTGATCGATTCTGAGTAATTGGGTTGAGTTAAAGAAAACACTATATGATTATTATTTAATAAGAGAGAGTATGAATAAGCGCAAAAAAATGGTTACTGATAAGCGCAAAAAAATAAATAAGTGAAGAAAATAAATAAGAAAGAAGCGAAAAAAGTTATCATTTAATAGTTATATTTAATTGGATAGGAAAAAGAAAATATATGATTATTATTTAATAAGAGAGTATGAATATTATAATTTAATATTATTATTTAATAGGAATGAAAAGAAAAAAATAAAGTTGGTGAGTAATCAGAAAACGACATTTTTTGTAAAAGATTTTCATTTATTATAGTAAATATAAAGATAAAAAAATTATTTGTTAATAATTTAATAATATTATTAATAAATTAAATAAGAGAGTACACGTGACATTCATTAAAATTATTTATCAGATGTAATTACTTGTTTCTCTTTCTTTCATGTTTGAGGTACAATCTTTTATAGTGAATCTCTATATAGAAATTCACTGTAGCAAAATATTTATAATCTTGAATATGGAGATGCATACTCGGATGGAGGAGAAAAATGGAAGAAATATAAAAAAAAATCGGAAGTGGCGATTCCAATTTGAGTGCTTCAACATATTGAAGCTTATGTTGAAGCTCCTTTAACAAACAAGCTTAAGCTTTATTGGGACCGTAAACTTAAACAAGTTATTACTTATATAACTTTTAGTATTAAATATGCTACATATAAATTTATGATAAAATTAATGAAATAAGACTATGTTTTCTATTTAAACTATAATTACAAATCTAAATAAATACAATTATAAATATTGATATATAAAGTAATTAATAAATTATAAACGTGCAAAATCTAAACCGGGCCCAAGTTTGAAAAACTATACCGAAACATAGCTTAAGCTTTAATAAAGCTTGAAACGGGTTGAACTTAAGCTATTTAACTTAAAACGAGCTTAAATTCCACTGGTTTACACAAAGGATTAGCTATTTGTACTAACAGGTTTACACAAAGGATTAGCCTCTTAATGATTTCACCACTACTTCCTCCACCACCAGACCATGATAACATCAACGTACTCTTATTTGTTCAGATTCTTTTACTTAATCAGGTCTTTTACTTGCTCAACACTTAAAGTACACAGAGCCATAGAGGTCGCCAAACATATACAAGATACCTTGAAGGTCATTTTTCACCCAAACTGTAAACCCAACCCAAATAGTCCACTGCTGGGTTCAAAATCAGCCCAACCCATAAATCCAAGATAATATTCTAGCACAACCAACCAAATACCCATGCTCAAAATAATCAAATAATCAATGTTTTTAAAATATTAATTAATTAATTGACTTTGTGAACTTTATTCACAAGGCTATCATAGTAATATATCTTTGATACAGATTCTTGATATTACTTCTTCTGTTGAGGCAACCGCTGAATAACTACCTGCAATTTCAACCATTCACCTAGATATGAGTTGAAGCCACTATATTTTACCTTTTTACCTTAAGAGTAAACTTCAAATTTTTGGTAAAAAATGAGGTTAAATGTGTAGAACCCTTCGAAAGTAACCCATAGTAAACTTAAATGCTAAAACCCCAACTGACCCGCTCATTTTACCACCTCTAAACCAAAACGAAGGCATTGACTCACATACCTTCCCGGAGTTCTCTTTGTTCCCGACTATAGTCTGGCAAGCTAACCTCCACGACTCGGGCTTCTGTTTCAATTAAAAACGCAATTGAGATATGCGGATTCTTTATTGATGCTAAAAACGCGGGGTAAGGATGAAAAACTAAAACCTTCTTCAAGTATTTAAGTTCGGTATTTGTTCTCTCGTTTAAAAGCTCCTTTCCTTCTACAACCTGTGTGTGTAATATATGACGAAACAAAAGAGAAAAGTTAAAAGTACACATTACTTCACTTGCAATTGGTTTCATTTTTGTTCAAGATTTTGAACCGTCATATCCATATTTGGTTTCATTTGGATGGAGCATCACATCATTATTCGAGGTTGCAAAATGGGTGGGTTAGGTCATGTTGACATAAAACACCTTTCATCTATTTTTTTTAATTGAGAATCAGTTAGGGAAAACTCATGGGCCTCACGGCCTCACCAATACGCTGCCAACCAAAGTGGCCTTCAAGGGGTTAAGGCAGAAACCAGTATCCATAATGAGTTTACCACTATGACACCCTTGAAGGTTTGTTATCCAAATTTAATGAACTAGTGCGTCAAATATGATTACATATATTTCGCAATGTGAAATTTTGAATAAATTGATTCACGAGGTTTTATGCGTTATAAATACAGAGACTCTGGACCTGTTTGACATGCTGCTTTTTTAGATCTTATTTTTATGTTTGAAGTGATGAAATACAATCTGCCTCCACATGTAGTGTGCAGTTGCATTCACATGATAATAAAAATTGCTAGAAGATGTACCTCCACGATGCAAGTGCCGCAGCTTCCACCGCCTCCACAGTTCATAAGTTTTCCCTTCAAAATCAAATTTTAAACAAGGTTTCTGTCCGTTAAGAGTTAACTTTGTTTCATGTTTATATGGTGTAATAAGAAACCAATATGTGATTACTGATTACAATGAAGACAAGTTACATTCAAACAGAGAATCCAAAATGCTGGATTGTGGCAAAAACCTGATAAATTTCAAATTCAAACATTAACCTTGGATCCCAGATCAAGCCTCAAACCACAAACCGGTATTGTGATTACTAGTCAAGAAAAGATACATATAAGAACTCGAGGTTTTTACGGTCTGCTTCAACCAGTTTCGATGAAAATTATGTGTCATACCGCTAACTACAGTTTTGGGAAATGACGAATCACACCGGCCGAGTTGGGTTGGTTTAACAATTCGATTTTGGCGGGTTGCAACTTGAACTGTTTTTTTCTTCTTCTTCATAATAGTTAGATTGTATAAAATAGTTAGATGGTTATGAATGTGATACAAATAAGGAAATGTTTGGAAACCGAATAAAAACAAATAAAGAAATGTTTTTCAAACGGTTTCAGGTTCCAAACAACAACCCAACCGCTAATAACCACGAACTTGTCAAAACTGAAACCATATAAATCTTGTTAGAATCTGACTTGTATGCGATTGATTGTTTAGAGATAATAATAAACGGTTTTTGGAGGGAAAGGATTTTGGAGGGAGAGAGAGTTTGAAAGTTGGTTATAAAAACACTTACTTTCATATATTATAATCAACATACATCGGCCTATATATACATCCTGAAAGGGTGCGACTAAACCAACATGACCCATTAACAAACTAATAACCGTTGGTCAAACTATAACACACCGGTCAACTTAGATAATTGTTTAGACTTAGGATAATTAACATATACTATATATCCTAACATATGTACATACGTGTATTAACACGCGTTACTAATTTAAATCAAGATTATATATCCTTCATTCTTGCCCCTAATCTTGATTTAATATGAACTTGAATCTTCACTTGATGACGAACGGGATCTTTTCTTTGGTGGGAGGTCTTGATCATCATACTCGGCATTCTTCTTCTTGTGATCAAAGTCTTCTTCCTTGACTTCTACTACCATTTCTCTTCCTTTGTATTTTAAGTGATACCATTCCATCATCTCTAGGTATCGTACATAGACTTGTCTCAAAGTCGTTGCAATCTCCTCTCTTGTTACTAGGCTTGGTAGTCCTCTCCCGTATCCCATTGACATAGCAATCACTGCCCAATTGTCATCATTCGTCACCTTCTCATAACCACCGAACACTTGCACCTTTGTGTAGAGATCTAGCAAACAAATCGGATAACCATATCCGTCTCTTGGGGGCATAGGTGCCTTGTTTGATAATTTCAGAAAATCGTACATGAACCATTCAATGGTTTTTTCGAATTCCAAATCAAACTTCCTTTTATACCTCTCAACCGTAGTAGTAACATGGATTAAGTCCATGAATACGATGCAATCTTGCAGTCGTGAACCTTCGGTTGGGTACATTATTGGTCCCTTTTCCATGAAACCTTCGGTGGTGTCCTTGTTAATAGAAAATGTCTCGAATTTCTTGAAGACCGATGCTCTTTCCCGGTCCAATTCGGTGAGTCCCTCCTTGATACCATATCCGGCATAGACTTTATTTTTGTCTTGGTTTTGTGCCGTGACACTTCTGTCTTGCATTTCACTTCCATTTTTGGATGTGCCGATGATATCTCTCACTACAACATTCTCTCTATCCGGGCATTTAAACGTAAAATGATCTTCACCATCACAAATCCTACACGTAATCAATTTCCTTTTCTCTTGGATTATCGGCCTCCTTATGTAACACACATCTCCTTCAAACTCCACTTCTAGGCCTTCGTTTGTGAGTCTTTCAATACTCAATATGTTTTTTCTAAGCGTAGGTATGTAGAAAACATTTCTAACCTTGTGAAGTTGATTATTGCTTGTGATGACTACGACTCCTTTGCCTCGGAAGTACTCCTTTCTATATCCACTCGGGCATCCCTCAATCCCGAAAGACTTACTAAAAAACCGTAAACTGGTTTTTGTTTCCACAACCGTGTTCCCTTCTTGTTAGACTAGCATACCATATATCGTCCCATCCTTGTTCATCGGTGCCTTTGACCATGAACTCCGTCTTTCCCATCTTCTTTGGGCACTCCCTCCGGTAATGAAATGGTGCCTTACACTTGCTGCAACACATTGTAGGAGGGTATTCGGGAACGTCTCTTTTGGCTTTGATTTGTTTGTTAAATTCTCGTTGGGCCTTCGAGAATAAATCGTCTTCTTGATTTGTAGATGATGATCCAATGTTGAATTCTTGAAATTTGATGTTTAAAGGATCTTCGCAATCCTTAACCACTTCGGGTTCTGCCATCTTGGCCTTTCTCTTCCGATTCTCACAACCGGGCAAACACTTGGGAACTAACGGGTCTTCGTCTTTTCTTCCCACATAACGAACATCTTCTGAATTTCTATCAACATCGAAAATACCACAGGCTTTGGATCTTTGCTCTGATGCCATGTTAGAATCTGACTTGTATGCGATTGATTGTTTAGAGATAATAATAAACGGTTTTTGGAGGGAAAGGATTTTGGAGGGAGAGAGAGTTTGAAAGTTGGTTATAAAAACACTTACTTTCATATATTATAATCAACATACATCGGCCTATATATACATCCTGAAAGGGTGCGACTAAACCAACATGACCCATTAACAAACTAATAACCGTTGGTCAAACTATAACACACCGGTCAACTTAGATAATTGTTTAGACTTAGGATAATTAACATATACTATATATCCTAACATATGTACATACGTGTATTAACACGCGTTACTAATTTAAATCAAGATTATATATCCTTCAAATCTCAAACCAGCTGAATTACCTCGACTTAGGGGCTGTTTGGTAGCCTCTTAATCAGCCTCTTAACCATTCAGGTCTGAATTATTCGGCATTCAGACTGTTTGTTTCAGCATCTGAAGGGAATGATTAAGTGCTGAACCATTAAGCTAATAAGGGATGCTGAATGATTCAACTCTTAACCATTCAGAGCCTCTTAACCATTCAGACCATCTTAATGATTCAGCACTTAATCAACCAAACAGCCCCTTAAACAGTTATGTCCTGTTTATGGATGCCACTGAAAACAATGATGCCTAACAACTTTTAGAAAATACAAGATCAGTTTTAAATCAGACAGAACCAAACCAATAACAAACTTTTGAAAAACTTGAATACATAAATATTAACATGTTACAAGTAAATGCGTCCTTTATGAAATTAGCCTATCATATGATTTAGTTAAAAAATAGAACAAAGTTACAAGTTATCTAAAATGTTTTTATTCTTCGGGATGGATGAACCAAACTGGTCATCAAACCGGTCTAAAATGTTTGAAAAATATTTAAATATTACATAAAATATAACTACTATATTAATTTGAATATAAGAATGTTGTTACGTCAGTTGTATTGTTAAAACAAAAGAAAAATAATAAATATAACAAACACACCTTATAAAAATAGAAAATGATGATATAAATTTAGATTGTGCTTAGTTTATGCTATTTATTTATAGGTTTAAACGCTGACAGTATGAAAACATAAAACAAATTGAAATAAAAACACATATTAGAGTACCAAACATCCACTAAATAGACGGTATTTCTTAACTTTATTTTGTGAATATACGGATATAAATTTTATTAACCGCGCTCCTTCAATAATTTTTTTTTATTTTAGGTTGGATTGGGTTGGGTTGGGTTGTAAATACGTGTTAAATTTTGAGTAGGGTGGGTTGTGTAGGCCAAAGACAGAAATTAATTAAATTTTTTTATTAAAAGGTTGGATTGGATTGCGTAATGAAACTAAACCGGGCCGGCTACCAAAACACGGTGGATGAGATTGAGGACACGTTAGGTGCTATATCGACTTGTACATCTTAGCTCTACTGGAACGTTCAATAGTCATAGTACAAGTAACCAATGCAGGCAAAGTAGTGACATACATACGTCCCATAAAGCTCAAGCTTGTTATCCTTCATGATATTCCTCAGCAGCTTCTCCCCACTCACCGCCGTCGCTCTGTCCACCGGATACTTCCCATCGCTACCAGCTTTCGGCTTCATTTATTAATTAAAATCAAATCAAATGTTACAAACACATAATTCATTTATAAAAATAAAAATGATAGTAAGTTACGTACCCCTATAAATTCGAGCTCGATTTCTGGTGTGGTTGTTTGTGGTTGTTCAGCTGAATTGGTACTGGCAAATGATAATATTGGTTTCTTTCTGGTGAAGGACATGATGGGTTTTGGGAGTTTGTCGATGCCGGTGGCTGTTTCCGGTGATCGGAGAGGTAACGGAGGTAAATTTACGGTGAACGCCATTTTTTTTTATTGGTACTGTTTCTTCAAATTTATTTATTTTTGGTTGAAGTGTGTGGACGTTCTATAACCACACCTTTTTTTTTTTTGGTTTTTACATTTGGATACTTTCCACCAAAGTCCTCAAACTTATAGAAGAGTTGTGACACGACCCTTGATCTTGTCAAGGTTCTCTTATAAACCCGCACCACCTGCCCTCGACTGATCCGACCCAGACCCAATCCAGCTGGTGTAGTATTGGTCCGACCCGCACCATTCCAACCTGGCCCGGCTAGCCCAACGACCCAAGCCGGTAGTCCAGGTTGGCAATCCGCGGTCTAGTTCCTTTTGGAACGTTTGAATTCTAAATCTAATTTTTTATCTCCAATTCCTGTGACAAATTATAATTCGATAAAAAAATCACGAACAAAACGCACCGTTAGTATCCTATTTATTTTTTGATATATAAGTAAGGTTTAGGGATGTCCAAATAGCTCGTGGTTCAGAGCTTGCTCGGATTTAGCTCGGTTTGAAATTAGACCGAGCCGGCTCGGTTAGAAAATGAGCCTAGCTCCGCTCCGTTCTTAACAAGTCGGACTGGCTCGGATTATCTTAATTTTAATATTTTATTATGATATTCATGTAATATGTTTTAAAATTTGATAAAAAAGATGGGGAACATGCTACATGGTCTAATCCTACCCAAATCAGGTATCCCACTTGAATCCCAATTCTTAATCTATAAAAATATTGTTAATGTATGGCAAATTTGGGAGTTGATTCAAATGCCAACAAACTTAAATTGCATTTCACTGAAATTTGAAACTTAAAATTGTATTTGGTTGAAATAGATATTGGCTTGCAATGTATTAGGTGTAAAGAATATATATTTATACTAGTTTATCCCTCGGAAGCTTTCCGGGAAAGAAATCTAATTTGAAGTGATAAAAATTATACTCCCTCCGTCCCAATTTAAATGTCCTACTTTCCTTTTTTGTTTGTCCCAAATTAAATGTCCCTTTCCAAAAATAGAAATGTAATTTCCAATTTTGCCCATAAAAGACAAAACACAATCACCACTTTTGAGGATATTATTGTCATTTTACCACATACAAACAAAAGATTTCTTAAAATGTGTGTTTTGTGAACTAGGACATTTAAATTGGGACGGAGGGAGTATATCATAAAAAGAATATATATGTAGTAAGCTAGTTCTTATATGTAATAATAGGTTCAAAAACATACACACACATACATATATATCTTTACATGATTAGTAACTTGTTTATACACGATTAATGAATTACCTGAACATAAACACGGTGTATACATGTACAAAGCCACCATAGCCATAGCCTCAACTTTAAATAAAAATGAAACATTGGTCAAAGTAAAGCTGTATGACAAAGTGATAAAAAATGAAGCAATCATCCAAAAACCAACTTAAATAGGTCTGAATTTCGATAAATTAAGTCAAAACATAATATTAGGGTATAAAAAAAAACTACATTTTGTTTTTTTAGTTCTCTAAATATCTATACTTTCTATAATAGGAGAGTCGTGAGTGACATAAGAAGCTGAGTTGGCAGCCATTTAGAGCTTCAAAAGCTAATGTGGCAAGCATAGAAAGGCTTGGGTGATGCAAGTAATGATGTCATCAAATCTGATTAAAATATTCAAGAAAAATCGTGAGCCACTCATTTAAAACAATTAAATAATGCCACTTGCAAAATGTGGGCCAGCCAGTAAGTAAAGCTAAGCATCTGCTGTTTACAGATGACCACTCAACAACAACTGTTGAGTATACGAGTCAAAATCGACAGATGTTTATAGAGATGGAGAACATACAACTTTTAATTTTAAGCTCCAAATTCAAAATTTGAATTACTCTGCCCTCGCTCAATTACTCTCATCTATATAAACGGAGAGAGAAAGCAATAATCATCAGATCAGCTAAAAAGTTTCGCTCTCTCCCAAATTCTTTGTTAATATATATCAAAACGAAATCATCTTCAAATTGATTTCATTAAATTAATAATTTACATGTTCTGAGATTGATACTTATTTTTTGTTTATAGTTATTTTCAGGTTCATAAAATTCAAGTTTCTATCAAGAAAGTTTTGTGCTTTTCTTCAAATCTGTTTGTTTTTTATTACCCTCTTCAAATTTGTTGCTTTGTGTATTATTATTTATTTAATATTTAATTTTGTTAATTATACATCTTTTGTGTTTGAGTTAATAGCCAAAATCGTCCCTGAGGTTTGGTCATTTTGCCACTTCAGTCCAAAACCCAAACCTTTTACATCTGGGTCCTTCAGTTTTATTTTTCTTGCCAAATTCGTCCCTGACAACGTTTAAGTTGTGGACTGAATTGGCAAAAGTGACCAAACCTCAGGGACGAATTTAGCAAAACCGAAACCTTTTTTGGGACGAATTTGGAAAAAAAAAAATAAAACTGAGGACCCAGATGTTAAAGGTTTGGGTTTTGGACTGAAGTGGCAAAAGTGACCAAACCATAGGGACGATTTTGGCTATTAACTCTTTGTGTTGGATCGTGTTGTTTTTGTTTATGGTTACTTTCAGCTTGATATGATTCGGTTTTGTCTCAACAAAGTGTTGTGCTTTTCTTCAAAGATTTTGGTTTTCTATTATTCTCTTTCTTTTAATAAATTTACATGTTCTGTCTTTTATACTAATTTTTTGTTTATCGTTATTGTCAGGTTCATAACATTCAAATTTCTATCAAGAAAGTTTTGTGCTTTTCTTCAAATCTGTTTGTTTATGTTTTGTGTTTGATCTTCATGTTTTATTTATTGTTATTTTCATGTTCATATGATTCAAGGTTCTATGAATAAAGTTTTGTGCTTTTCTTCAAATCTGTTTGGTTTTTATTACTGTCTTCAATTTTTTTGCTTTCTGTATTTTTATTTATTTAATATTTAATTTTATTAATTATACATCTTTGTGTGTTGATCTTGATGTTTTTGTTTATGGTTACTTTCAGGTTTATATGATTCGGTTTTGTATCAAGAGAGTGTTGTGCTTTTCTTTAAAGTTTTTAGTTGCCTATTATTATTTTTATTTTAATAATTTACATGTTTTGAGATTGATTCTAATTTTTTGTTAGTCTTATTTGCAGGTTCATAACATTCAACTTTCTATGAAGAAAGTTTTGTGCTTTTCTTCAAATCTGTTTGTTTTTTATTACTCTCTTCAAATTTTTGCTTTCTATATTTTTATATATTTAATATTTAATTTTATTAATTATACATATTTTTTGTTTGATCTTGATGTTTTTGTTTATGGTTACTTTCAGGTTTATATGATTCGGTTTTGTATCAAGAGAGTGTTATGCTTTTCTTTAAAGCTTTTGGTTGTCTATTATTTTTTTATTTTAATAATTTATATGTTCTGAGATTGATTCTAATTCTTTGTTAGTCTTATTTGCAGGTTCATAACATTCAACTTTTTATGAAGAAAGTTTTGTGCTTTTCTTCAAATCTGTTTGTTTTTTTATTACTCTCTTCAAATTTTTTGCTTTCTGTATTTTTATTTATTTAATATTTAATTTTATTAATTATACATGTTTTTTGTTTGATCTTGATGTTTTTGTTTATGGTTACTTTCAGGTTTATATGATTCGGTTTTGTATCAAGAGAGTGTTGTGCTTTTCTTCAAAGCTTTTGGTTGTCTATTATTCTCTTTATTTTAATTATTTACATGTTCTGAGATTGATTCTAATTTTTTGTTAGTGTTATTTGCAGGTTCATAACATTCAACTTTCTATGAAGAAAGTTTTGTGCTTTTCTTCAAATCTGTTTGTTTTTTATTACTCTCTTCGATTTTTTTGCTTTCTGTATTTTTTATTTATTTAATATTTCATTTTCTTAATTATACATCTTTTGTGTTTGATCTTCATGTTTTGTTTATTGTTATTTTCAGGTTGATATGATTCAGTTTTGTATCAAGAAAGTGTTGTGCTTTTCTTCAAAGCTTTTGGTTGTCTATTATTCTCTTTATTATTTTAATAAATTTACATGTTCTGTTTTTGATCCTGATAAATTGAAAATCTTTTGGAGTTTTAATAAATTTATTACATTTTATGTGTTTGATACTTATGTTTTTTTTATTTTTATTTTCAGGTAAGTAAGATTCAAGTTTCTATTTTGAAGAAATCGTGAAAGACTTTTTTGAATATTTTTTTTATCAACAACTGTTATAGTATTGTTTGATGTTCTGTCTTTTTTTCATCTGCTGTATTATCTGTTATTAAAAGCTATTATAGCAACAAAATTGCATAATAGCAGTGGTTTCAAAGTAATACAAAATCTAATATCTGTTATGAACAGTTGTAATACAGAATATAATATCTGTTTTTGAAAACTTGGTTTCATTTTCACCTGTTGTAATTTCTGTTACCGAACATCTGTTGTAGAATATATATTTATCAGAATTTATAGCAACAGACCATGTTGAAAACAGTCTGTAAATTTCGAAGTGTTTGATGAGAAAAGACCTTTGAAGATATTAACAGTTTCAAAAACAATGCAGTCCTTTTGACATTTGTTTTTAAATCAGACTTTTGAGTTTTATACATCTTTACATCTTTTTACAGGGTAGTGCATAACACATTTTGTAATTAAGGAGTTTCTACAATATTATATTTTAATGCTAAGATCATATTTAATTCAGTTTATGAATTCAGTAGATGTATGTTTTTTCACATTTCATACTTTTATTTTTAGAAAAATATAGATCAACAAACAAATTGTCACAATCGAAAATATAGATCAACAAACAAATTGTGACAATCATTAACCAAAAGTTGTCCATTAAACCACATTATTAAATTACAACCATTGTTAATTAATGTCAAGAGATAAACAAAAAACATAGAAACCAACATAAACTTAAAATTCTAATTCACTAACCATGACCCATTAAAAAGATTAAACTATAAAGTCTGTCTCATCCTCTGTTTCAACCGTCATGTCCGCTACCTCCGTCTCTTCCTTCCCACATGTCTACTTGAGCCTTCACCATCTTCTCGAGATTGATACCAAACTCTGCTGCAGTTGGGTTCAACAGTGGTTTTTCAGATAATTTTTTAGAATATCCACATCATCTGAGAAACAAATGTTTTGAGGTGTGAAGTATCCTGTGTGGCCATCATCAAACTTAATCTTTAGTTCAAAATTATCTGATAGAAACTCCCAATAAATCACATCACGATGTTCACAATTTTTGAACATCCTCTTAAGTTTTCATACTAGCCTTCGTGAATTTTCATTTCCCCAACTCGTATGGGTACCAATTTTCAACATTTTTTTTAGAATTTGTTTACTACAATTAGTAATTATTCCTTCCGGGGAATAGTAAATTTTTTTTGTTGCTGTCAGTAAACATCAGCAAAAACTTCTTTTTCTCACACCACCATATGGATAATTCTTTATTTTTTGCCATTTTTTAGTCTTTAGTTTTGGGATTGATAGTTTTGGGAAAGACAATTACGAAAAAGAAAAAATATGTGCCCTAGATGTGTTACACTAATCTTCGTTTTATGGAGTTTTGTAGGGTAATGAGGGAGTGGGTTTGGAAGTTAAATTGATGTTGATGGTAATTAAATCGCTGTCATTTTTACAAAATATATATTTAAGTTATTATATATTAAAAGAAATACAGATGATTTGTGGTGGTTTTTCAACACATGTCTTTTCAAATTTAATGACATGTTACGATTATAGTTTTTGTTATTTAATCCATCGTTAATTTTTTTTTTATTTAGTAAAATAAATAAGAAGTTATATAAATTGAAAATAGATAGTTTTTAAGCAATATATGTTAGAGAAATATTTTTAAATAACAACTGTTATTTAACAGATGTTGTTTGAAAGGACATTGGGCTGTTAGAGAGCTTTCAACGTTTAAAAAATTGAGAATTTTGGAAATAGTGTTCAATATTTTGTTTTTACAATGAGTAAACTATAATTCTAGAATAACCTTGACAGAATTTGTCATTATTACTTCTACTATTAAAATGTTTAATTGCACTTATTGTTTTGGGGTCTTTTTTTCAAGACACGTCTTTTCAATTTTGCTTACGTATTATGATTCTATTTTTCTTATTTAATTTATCGTTAAATTTTTTATTTTTTAGTTAGTAAAATAAATAACTGTTACATAAATTTTATGTACTGAGCTTTTGTTCAACTTCTGTTAGACATATATATTTAAAATAACATCTGTTATATAACAGTTGTTGTGTGAAAACATATATGCACTAGCTGTGTTATAGTATTATTCGTTTTATAGCAATTTTATAGGGGAATATTGCAGTGGATTTTGAAGTTAAAACGATGTGGATGGTAATAATATTGATATCAGTTTTTAGAAGATATATATTTAAAGTATTATATATTTAAATAAATACAGATGATTTGGGTTGGTTTTTAAACACATGACTTTTCAAATTTAATGACATGTTATGATTAGTTTTTCTTATTTAATCCATCGCTAATTTATTAATTTTTTATTTACTAAAATTAATAAGAAGTTATATAAATTCAAAAGAGATAGTTTTTAAGCAATATATGTTAGAAAAATATTTTTAAATAACAACTGTTATTTAACAGATGTTATTTGAAAGGACATTGGGTTGTTAGAGAGTTTTCAACGTTTAAAAAATTGAGTATTTTGGAAATAGTGTTCAATATTTGTTTTTACAAGGAGTAAACTGTAATTCTAGAATAGCCTTGACAGAATTTGTCATTATTACTTCTACTATTAAAAAATTGAATTGCAGTTATTGTTTTGGGGTCTTTTTTTCAAGACACGTCTTTTCAATTTTGCTGACATATTATGATTCTATTTTTCTTATTTAATTTATCGTTAAATTTTTTATTTTTTAGTTAGTGAAATAAATAACAGTTACATAAATTTTATGTACAAAGCTTTTGTTCAACTTCCGTTAGACATATATTTTAAATAACATCGTTTTATAGGAGTTTTGTAGGGGAATATGGATGTGTGTTTGGAACTTAAAGCGATGTGGATGGTAATTAAATCGCTGTTAGGTTTTAGAAGATATATATTTAAATTATTATATATTTAAATAAATACAAACGATTTGAAGATATGTGGGTTAGATTTGTTATAGTATTCTTCGTTTTATAGCAATTTTGTTGGCGAATATGGGAGTGGATTTGGAACTTAAAGTGACGTGGATGGTAATAATATTGCTGTCACTTTTTAAAAGATATATATTTAAAGTATTATATATTTAATTAAATACAGATGATTTGGGCCGGTTTTTCAACACATGACTTTTCAAAAGAGATAGTTTTAAATAAGATCTTATGTAAATTAAAAAGAGATAGTTTTTAAATAACAATTGTTATTTAACAGATGTTGTGTGAAAAGACATCTGTTAGACAAATATTTTCAATAACATCTGTTATTTAACAGCTGTTGTGTTAACAGTATTTGAACTGTTTCTAATATTATATAATATTAAATTGCACTTGTCAATGAATTGTCATCATTTTACCTTTTTATCTTTCTTTTTGTAAACTGTTTTCTAATTCTGTGGATTTTTCTCTCTGTTTACGACTGTAAAATTTCTCACATTACTATCTACACCGACGCTCGTTTCTACTTCAGATAACGAACAATTCTTTCAAAGCAGGTTTTATTTTCAAATTCTGTTCTAATTTTTTAAGTTTATTTTATATTTTTTAATTTAGTGTTATGAAATCATAAATTAAGTGTTTATAATCAAGATCTTTTATTTACCCAATGAATATACTAAACAGTGTGGGTGTAGATGTACATTTTTCAAGAATTTTATATACGGAAAATGTTAACATTAGATTTTTTTAAAGAAGTAGGACTTTAGTGTTACTTTCATAAATCATTTATATTAAAATGTTGAAGTTTTTTTTTCTTTCAGTACAATTCTTTAATATGTTTAGATTTGTTATGTTATAATCATTTATTACAATAACTTTTTTTTTTCATCAGATAAAGAAGGATGAGTTATTCGTTCTTTGAAATTCTTGACATACTAGAACTTTTACATTTGGTAAATTTTTCATTAACAAATAATAAAAGTAATTTTACTTATTTGAAATTTTTGGTTATGATGAAGTTTAATTATGTTTCTTGTAGACAATAAGTCAATATTATGGGAGGAAGTATCTATCTATTTCATATGAAGACAGTCCTGTAAATATAACAGTTAATGATGGTCCTTCTTGGAAACTAAGTTTGGGAATGAGGAATTTAAATTGGGTTTTCTGTAATGGATGGAAATCTGTGGGTGATGATTTACAACTGACAGCAGGAAGTTTTTTGATGTTTGATCATGTTAACTATGATACATTTAGATTGACTGCCTTTCCTGTCACACCTGAAAATTCAAAGTTGTATCTATGGAAGATTTTACTAACATCTATTCCAAGTGATGCTAAAGGAAAACATGTGGACTCTTTTTGTCATAGATGTGTTGCTACATCATTGAAATCTTTGGTAAGTAATCAGTGTGTTTTAAATTTAATGTATAGAATATATTTGATTGAGTTTTAAATTGTAACGCTTGGTGCTTTTCTATATAAATCAATGCAAAAGGAATCAAAACATTATAGCTAAACTTTAAAACACAGTGACTATATAGACTTCTCACACTTTGTACGAAAAATGTACTTTGTACAGGAACCTATACCTATATATATACTAAGTATCATTAGAAAACCTATGTTTTTTGAGTAAACTCCTAGAAAACCCTATGTCCCGAGCTTTTTTTTAATAAATAACTAGGGAATGCAATATACATGTTTTTAAGAGTTTTGAGCCTAAAACATAAAAAAGCACAAATCGTTTTAAAAAATAAAATAAAAAATAAGTTGTGCATCATAACATATGTGTTGCATATGTTTGCACTGGTAACATATGTTATGATGCACTAGGGATGAGCACATAGCGCCGAATACCGATCTCGATCCCGTACCGAACCGATACGGAACCGAGGGTGTTTGGTATCGGTACCCACATTTAGAGGTTTTCGGTTTCGGTATTTTCGGTATCGGTACAGGATCGGTATCGGTATTTTAAGTTAAAATACCGACACCATACCGGTACCAGAACCAATACCGTACCGTACTGTACCATATGTTTTCGGTACCGGTATTGGTTTTGGGAGTTTTCGGGATCGGTATTTTCGGGATCGGTATCGGTATCGGTTGGTACCGATACCATCCCGAGCTCATCCCTATGATGCACAACTTATTTATTTTTATTTCTTTAAAAATCGATTGGCGTTTTTTTGATTTTTCTTGCTCAAAACTCTTATAAACATGTATGTTACATGCCCTAAAATTTTCAAACAAAATAAGCTCGCGAATTAGGTTTTTCTAGAGTTTCCTCAAATTTTTGATGTTTTCTACTGATCCTTGCCCTATATATATAATAAACGAAAGCATGGTGTGTGACATGACATTAGATTAGGATCTCTCACCCCTTGAGTGGCATATGAAATTATGCTAGGCCCTCACACCCCTTGAGTGAGGTCTTCCTCCCCTTATTTCCCCAAAAGTCTTTTTCTCTCTAATGTTCACCCCATAAGTTTTAAACTTAATAACTTTTATATACGAGATTTTTTTTAAGTTACAACAAACTAATGAACGTTTTATTATCTTTCCATCGAGTACCATAGTGTTATACAAAAATCGAAAAATACGACTTTTTAGTGGGTTTTGTTCATACATAAAAAAAACACAATGTGTTTAGGTAATTAATTAATCATGTCTAGGCAAGTCACTAATTTTGTTAAAACCAATAAATAGAAATTCTACTTTCATCCAGAGCAGAATAGGTTAAGACCAGTCATTTCCAAAAAAAGCTACACCTTCAAGACCACCGCCTCAATCACGCCTTGCAATGGTTGCTTCTATTTTTGCCTCTGGTCCTTATCCAAATATACATTTTCTTTTTAATATATACATTTTCATTTTTTATGCACATGATTAAAATTTTTGTTTTCATGTTGTAGTACATTAATTTCTATGTTATATTAGAATAAACATGTTGTCACTTTATATTAGATTTATTTATCTTGAAAGGCTTACAAATATAATGTAGTAACTATAATCAAAACAGGTACAAAATTTTGATCACAAATTCAAATTTCAAAGAATGTCTTTCTAGATATTCAAAGAATATCTTTCTAGATAAGTAAATTATATAATATGAATTCATTATGTACGGAATTTTGTACAAGTTTTGTTATAAAACTAGTTGAAACCCCGCGCTTCGCGGCGGGTTTTGTGGTTTGCCACTGGTCTGGGCCGGATTTATGAAGTTTACAACGGATGAGTCACTAACATTTAGGAAGTTTTCATTTTGTGTAAAAGAAAGTCTACAAAACATAACGTGGACGTCGGGCAAGGGACGACGCTGATGCATCATGGGCTGAAACAAACAGTATATTGAATCTTCATGTTTAACCTCATGTTTTTCATTAGTTGAACACCAAAGAAGCTACAATTGTTGTCCTACAACCCCATCACCGCCGCAGATCATTTCCGCACTACTTTCGCACAAAACACTTAAAAGTTAAAACAACGTGTATGAAATATAATAGATTCATTTACAGTAATAGAAACTAAGTACTCAAAAGTGTTAACCACACAACGCTATACAATGAAGGATTTAGACAATGCAATATTCATGGAACCGAACAATTGAAAGAAGTCAGCAACAAAATAAAAGTAACATTAGGCTGACCAGAATCGCATTTAGATGTCATTGCATATCACTAAAACATAAAGCATTCTAAAGATCTGTCTCGAAAACTTACCTTGTTGGCGTTAGCACTCTTCTTTTCCATGCCCGAAAACCTTCTTCGACCGAGACAACCACCATCGCTGCCTTTAACCTTTGTATCACCGGCAACGTCGTCGATGTTGACCACCCTAAACGATGTGTGCGCCTAAACGATGGCTTGATGAAGCGCCGCTGCCGCAGAGTAAACTAACAAATTGAGATATAAAAATCTGATCAAATTACCAAATTGAAGTACTTTTTTTTTGGAACTACTTTTTTTTTTCCAATGAATTTATATATAAATGTATATAACAAAGTATGAATATCGACATACCTTTACATGTGTTTAATAATATAAATGTATTTCGGCATCCTATTTTGGGTATCTATGAAGTATGAAGTAATTAGACTGGTCGTACACGGGAATTGTTTTTAGCCATTATAATACTCATCCATTCAAATACAATATATGATGATTCTTAACTAACATAGAACCATTATGCCCCAATCTGATCCAATTAAATATACCAAACCCTAACCTAGCTATACACTATACTTTTGAGATGGAATTGCTTACCTTGTAGCCCTCATAGGACCACTTTTATTAAGCTTTTGAAGCAGTCACCGATACCGTGGGCAGGGTTCGTGGTGAAAACCTACTGGCGTCGTCAGAGTGGTTTTCGTCGTTTCTGCCATGACCGTGGGTGCCTCTCCCTCTTTCTTTCAGACCTCCATTCTCTGTCTAGTTGTTCTTCTTTGAGTTACCGGCCTCTTCATCAAGCACAAAGCCAAAACAAAAAGAGAAAGCCTGGTGACAAAACATAAATAATATCCTTCTTTTTATTTTCAGGCGACCTACTATTCAGAAGGGCTTTCACTATGACGGGGCGGATCAGACAGCGGCTGGCGGCAAAAGGTTGTTGCCGTTTGGTGGTGACGGCCTTCTGCTCGGCTTGGTTCAGTAGGCGGCGACAGTGGTTGTGTTGTGCGGTGGTGACGGGTTTGGTGGTGGAGGATGACGTTGAGTGATGTGGCGTGAAGTTGATGTTGGCTGTTGTTGATGAAGGGGGGTGGTTTTCTATGGAGGTGGTGATGAATTTTGTTTTCTGAAGATGGAAGAAGAAGAAAATGTTTGTGAGTCTCATAGAGAGAGAGAAAGCATGTAACATAATTTAAGAATAAAATAATAGAGATTTGAGAAGTCTAGAACGTTGGATCAAAAATGAACGGTCTAGATGGGAGTACTATTCCTAAGGGTTACATGTTTTGTTTATATATATAAATTTAATTAATTTGTTCTGAGTTATCTACAACCCTGAACTAGATGCAAATGTAGGGGGGAGGGGTGATCCAGTGAAACATTTTCAACTTCATTGATTTATATCAATCCTATACTGTTACATCACTTTACTGATTCACTTTAATGAACCCGTTTTTTGAAGACATCACTCTACTGGTTCTTTACCAACAATCAATCATTTTACCCTTTCCCTATATATATAGTTAGTGAGGTAATAGCTTACCAAGGCGATGATCAGTAGATGGTCCGAGAGGATGATCAGCCACACTAGGACTAAGACACGGCCTAGACTCCTACGGGAGGCAGTAGTGGGGAATTTTCCGCAATGGGCGAAAGCCTGACAGAACAATGCCGCGTGGAGGTAGAAGGCCCACGGGTCGTGAACTTCTTTTCCCGGAGAAGAAGCAATGATGCTATCTGTGGAATAAGCATCGGCTAACTCTGTGCCAATAGCCGCGGTAATACGGAGGATGCAAGCCTTATCCGGAATGATTGGGCGTAAAGCATCTGTAGGTGGCTTTTTAAGTCCGCCGTCAAATCCCAGGGCTCAACTCTAAAAAAAAAGCCCAAAATCAACTTCATCAACCTCTATATCACCATCTCCATTACTGATCTATCACCTCACCTCCATCACCATATCCATCAACAGATTCATCCTCTGTATCACCTCCATCACCGATCGTATCAACGATTCATCCTCTCCATCAACAGATTCATCGGCCGTAACCATCACCGTCGTGTCCTATGTACACCGTAACCATCATATCCTCCATCTTCATTTATTAACACAGAAAATCTTTGAATACTTATGTGTATTAGTGATTTGACAGAGGGAGAGAGAAAAATCAGGTGTTACCGTGCGTTAACTAGAACCAGAAAATGGTTCATGGATCCACTACCAGCATCACTGGCGGCGGTGTTACTGTGCTGGTAGTGGGGTACTCGTGACTAAATCTTGTAACGCCCTGTCCCCCTAATTAAAAAAATATTCGATTGAATTATCATTATCATTATCGTACTACTACCTCCGTTCCATTTTAGATGTCATGGGCTCACAAACACACAGATTAAGAAATCTTTAATTGTATATTCTCTGAGTTGTAAAATAACAATAATATCTTCAAGTTATTATTTCAAATCTTTGATTGTCTTTTGTCGTTTATGGGCAAAACTGGAAATTGCTTAGAAATGGACATTTAATTTGGGATAGTAAAAAGTAGAAAAGTTGACATTTAAAATGGGACGGAGGGAGTATTAATTTTTAAACTTTGATAATTAGTGGCAGGTGACTCACTTGTGTGCTTCACCGTTTTCATTTCTTCTGGATTGCTACACGTGTCTATATCTGTTTACCACTGCGTTATTTCTGTCTTTTGCTCTTAGACTATCTCTAATGAGCCCTTGAAGATCAAATCCTTGGAGGCCCTTAGATGCCTTTACCATTGGAGGTCATCCATCCTAAGAAGCCCTTAGATGATGAGCCCTTGCATAAGGACATGGGTTTGCCTAGGTTCTTGCAATGAGGTGGGCCCAATGTAGTAAAAAGAAATGTTTTCTTTAAATATTGTGTGTAATGGATATGTGATGAGGTGGAAATTAAGAAGGGTAAGGATTTTTGTAGGGTTGGAAATAAAATTGGGATTTTTAAGGATTTATAAGGATATGATGTGGCAGCTAAAGGCGCATAACGTCTCACATAACATTAGAGATAGTCTTATTGCTTCTCTTAAACCACACCCCTCTCTCTCTTTTGCTCATTGTTTCTCTCTCTTTTAAACAATCTCTCTCCAGATTCCTCTCTCTAAACCAAAACCAAAACCAAAACCAAAACCATCACCAAAACCAACACCAAATCCTCATCTGAATACAAGTACACTTATCTTATATACCACCGCCCAACTTTCCCTCCCTATGCTTTCTTTCCACCGCCTAAGCAAACTCTTCGGTGGTTCTAGTCGTGGGTGCTCTGTGGTGCGTTGTGGCAGTTGTTCTCGTCTCGATGATGATTTTTAAACTCCTTCCATCTCCTTCTTCGTGATCAGTGTCGGTGGCCATTGTTCTGCCGCACTGGGCGGTCGTGGTATTTTTCGTACACCAGCTCCGATTTGCTTAGGGAATCTGTAGATCGTTGACATGCAATCACCACCATCGTAACAGTCTTTTCTGGTGCTTCTTCTACCGACTTTTCGTTTTCTTTTTCCAATCGGCAATACTCTGACCCCTATTCTTTAACCAATCATATGTCCAGGTATGTAGGCTATTTTAGCTGTTGTTTTTTATCCTTTGTTGCATCTGTTCTTCCTCTTTTTAGATGAGGGCGACGAGAGTTAGAGAAAGACGTCGGGAGAGTAAGTAGGGTAGCGGAGGTAGTGACGAGAGAGGGGCGGAAAATCAAAGCGTTTTTAGACATGTAGTTAGACGGTGATGATGATAAAGGGGTGAGTGATTACGATTTTGCAGGTGAGGTTCAAAGTGAAAATAAACTTTCTTGAAAAGATGGAGGTGTGCTGGTGCAGTAATGATTGCTTTCAACAGAGATATAGTCATATAGATATAAAAAGGAAATATTTTTTTAAACCTATTTAATTTTATCAAATATATATATGAGAAAGTATACAATATAAAGTCCCATAAAATAAGAAGTGTAAGAAGCCACCAGAGATTGACACCTGTCAATTTAACCTAACCACAGTTAACCCACAAATAAACCTATCTTCCCTGTTATAACCCATCCTCATTTTGAAACAAACCGTGACCACCATTAGCTAAGAACGACCATCACCCGACACTGGAAACAACCTGACCCGTCACCCTCGTGCAAACGATTGCTACCTGCTGCTCCAAACCCCAAAAACCATAACTCGGGTCTGACCCGACACCCGATGAAAAACCAACATAACCACCTACCTGAGACTAAACCACCATCTTCATCATCTCCACTATTTTAGCCTGAAGAAACAAGTACCTGAGGGGGTTAAGCCTTCTTAATAGGACAGAGACGTCTTTCCGGCCCAACAGAACGAAATCTTATGATCTACAAAAGAGAACACCGTTAGGACTCGTCACAGGATTGAGGGTTTTCCTTTGACCACCCTCCGGCGTGAGAATAAGTATGGCTTTTAAGTAATGTATAATAGTGAGAGTGTATTGAGAGTAATTGTATATCCTTTACGTTTACCCGAGTCTTCTTTATATAACCAAGGCTTCCTCCATCGTCGTTGTAGTTGTTCCGATTGATTAGGAGATAATCATTATAACTTGTTCTTCGCATAAACCGGTTTGGTTGTTCAGCCTTATCAAATTATCGAATAGCTTGTTTATCGTTAGTTGACTGTTACTATCTTTCAAGTTGGTTAGCCCATCTCTAACGGGCTCAGCGCTATTGGGCCTAACTCATTCTATGTATTGTTGGTGTGGGCCAGTCCAGCCTGACTAGGCCCCACCTCGTCATGTCCCCCCAGTCTAGTGATAAGAGCTTGTGAATATTACTAGACTCTAAAAAAGAAAAGTTTAAAAAATAGAAACGTATGGAAAATAGAGGTAGGGGGTCACTTTGTAAATCTTTATTGGGATTGGTACCGCATGACCTATGCACGTGCCATGACATCATCACAGGCATCCCATCAGCCGTTCTTGAACAGTCTGATTGACAAGGGTGATGACCGTTGGCGATTCAATTTGAATTTTGAACCGTTTCTCCTTGCTATTATAAGTGTGCAAAATCAGGGTAGGTTATCACCATCGTCTTCCAGAAAATTAACTTTCTCCCCAAATTGTCACCTACCCTGTAATGGCACCCAAAGCTAGTTCTACGCGCACAGTCATGAGTGTTGCCGAGATTCACTGCAATTGGTCGTTAATGGTACTCAAATCCTTCCTCAATGATTATAAGATCCCTTTGGAGTGGAATCCAGTGCTTCCTGGGAAGGAAGATGTTGCGTTTCCTCTCAAAGAGGGAAAATTGACCCTGTATGGTGAGTTTTTCACCTTATCCCATTTTCGCCTACCGGCTACTAATTTTGATTATAACCTGTTGTCATATTATGGGGTTAATGTCTCCCAACTGCACCCGTTAGGGTTGTTCAAAGTTCGTCACTTTGAATTTTCTGCCCTCGGGCTTGGCATGTCACCCCGCTTAAAGATATTTCGTGCTCTCTATGTGTTGAAATTCAAAGGGGAGTACTTTACTTTTGACTGTCGTCCGGGTGTCCTGTCTTGCATCAACAACTTCCCTCAAAGCGTGAAGGATTCTTCTATATTGATGAGCGTGTGCTTCCGGTGAAAGCCCCCATTAGGTACCCAGAAACAAAGACAAAGCTAGCCGATGCCTGTCCGGCTCCTGCTGTGTACGATAAAGACCCGCTATACATTGCTTTGACGAATAACCCAACAGAGTGCACCAACATTCCTGAACGGGCTATGGTTGCTGTTGGTAGGAGCCGTCTGTGGGTGGATGATACTGTATTCCCCGAATATCGCCGGGAGGACTAGGTTCGTTGGTAATATTTTGATGTGCTTGATCCAGAAAATGCTTCTCATCTCATTGAGCATGATCGTCCTCTTGGGCCTTCGGAACTCGATGTTTTGAGCCAGACGATAGCTAATTTTTGTATTCCTACTCCTGCCGGCCAGGTGGGTGCACCTGGTCCGTCCGTTTCCCAGGCGATAGAATGTGCGGGCGCTGCTCCTCCCATACAGGGAGAACATAACCCAGCTCCCATAGATGCTGATCCGCTGAACGTGGCCATGCCACATGAGGATGTGGTTGTAGAGAAGAAGAAATCGAAGAAAAGGAAGGCTGTGGATACCTCTGGGGTTGAGATGTTGTTGGCCAAAAGATAATAGCTAAAAGCATTGAAGGAGAAAACGTTAAGTAAGTATGACAACTCAATGTTTTTTCTTTATTAATTATCTATACGACCATGCTTATCATTGTGTATCTTGTGCAGGTAAGAGAATCAGTGTGAATGACCCTCCTGCTGGTTCTGATGTGATCGGAGAAGCTTCCGGTTCTGATGTGAGGGGATCGTCATCATCACAAACTCAGCTGTGTACCCAGGAAAGTGTTCCCGAGCATACTGAGCCGGTTACTCCTGCGTCTGTGGGTACTACCCATGTTGAGGTCACTGCCACCGCCGTGTTGTCTAGTGTCTCCCCTGCTGCCGTCACAGCTTCCGAACAAGATACATTTGTTTCCTTATCTATGACCCCACCTGCCGTGCAAAGTACCCTGCCGTCCTTGTTTGCCAAAGTGCCTCAAACACCAGTATTTACTCTGTCGGCAAGTACTGTAACTACGTCGGCCGGTGTGCCGGGACCAAGCTTCTCGCAGCTCCTCCGGTATGTGCAGCAACACCCCATCAAATTTCCCAGCGGTATCCGTACTGGGAACCAGACCGATGAGGCTTCCTCTTCTAGTACGGACGACATGCCATCCAACGTGTACCTTCCGGGAATCAATTGGCGCCCTTCTTTGAAGCACGTCCGGTATGTACCTGGGTGGCACGTTGCTGAGTCAACCCGGCTGATACACCCGGACGTTATACGTCAATGGGCTGACTTTGCTTTCCCCCCAGCCGAGAAATATTGTCTGCAGGGTCTGGATAATGCACAGCTAGCGGAGAATGCTATGGGATCCAGTGTTAGTGCCACTGCGTCTCTTTATGAAGTGTTAAGACGATGGCGCGCTGACCTGGCCCATCTCATTGATATCCGGGAGAAGCAAAAAGGTGTGATTTCGGAGAATGAAAGGTTGTTGAAACAATTGTCTGAGAGAGAGGTGGGAGTAGTGGCCCGGCAAGTGGCCAAAGAGAAGGCGGAAGAAGGCAGGGCTCGAATGGTGACTAACCATACTGAAGAAAAACTCAGCTGGCACTGCCGGGAAGATAAGTTGAACCAACACGTGTTCCGTCTGGAAGACCGGGTTAAAATTCTGGCAAAGGAATTGGAGACGGCGAAGAACACAGTTGCCAGCAATCAAGCCGATATGGAGAGATACAAGCTGATGGCGGCTGAGGTGGAGAACTATGAGTCCTGCATCCGGCGTGCTGAAGAGCAGAGGGATGAAACTCTGGAAAAGTTGAATGAGTGTCAAAGACAATTGGCAGCTGCTAATGACCGGACGGATCAGGCCGTCAATGCTGCTGATACCCTGAAGTCCCAGGTGGACACTCTACAGTCAAAATTGGATCTTGCTTGTAGTGATCGTGATTGGGTGATCAGCCGGGGAATACCTACGTCTTGGCGTTACATCCGGGGTAGTGCTGAATATCAAGATCGTCTGAACACTTTTTACGAGGTCTCCATAGAGGCTGGCTACCATGATGGTCTGGCTTATGGTAACCAGGTTGGCCTGACCGGTAGAAAGCTCCCCCCGCCTACGGAACAAGAGAAGTCTCTCCCCACCCGGGTTGCTGATAACGTTCAAGCTTTAAGTTCTGATTCTCTGGAAGCCATTGAGCGCCTGAGCGGCAAAATTGGTGACAAGGGTACTTCTGCCATCCGGGTTGAACTTGAGCCGTATGTCCAAGGATCTTCTGATGGTGAAGACACTTCTTCTAATTGACTTTATTTACCCTGATGTAATCGTGTGTTTTGTTTATGTATTCCACGTGTTTTTATGCATGTGTTAACGATGAAAATATATTATGTTTTATTGTGTGTGCCAGGTGTCTTGGCTTCGTAGTTAATGCTGATATGACAGCAGCTTTCAGTCATCAATTAATTATAAAGCATCATTGCTTGACGTCATTAACTGTCACGTGCCACTGTTTCGGCGGCGTGTGTCAGTAAATTAATAACGAATATTATTTCGATGGAAACTCTTGATCTTCTGAGGGCTCCTATATAAGTCAGGCCACTTATCACTTTGGCAAGATTGCCTTCTGAAAAACAAAAATTCACTTTGCACTTTCCAATGTCTCGTCATCAAACTTCCTTGGATGAACTCTTACGTGAGCTGGACGCCGTGGAGGGCCTGAAGAAACTTTGTCAGTTTGCTGACGAGATGTACAAGCGTCGTGCCGCGATGGAGGTATAACGGGACTCCAAACCTGCAAACTATATGCTCCCACAAGAACCTCTTGATATTTATTGCTTCGATTTTGGCCAGCAGTTTTGCCTCGACCCATTTCGTGAAATAGTCGATGGCAACCACCAAGTACTTTAGCTTCCCGGGCTCTAGGGGAAACGGGCCTACCAGGTCCACTCCCCACTTCTGGAAAGGCCAGGCTGCTGTGACGGGCACCAAGTTATTCTTTGGCCGGATGGTCTGCGGCGCATATTTTTGGCAGTTGATACATCTCTGTAATACCTCTATAGCCATGTTATGCATACCCGCCCAGTAGTATCCTGCATTTGTTATCTTTGCGACCACTGCTCTAGGTCCTGCATGTATCCCGCAAGTGCCTGCATGGATTTCCTCAATCAGGAATTTCGCTTCGGACGGGGATACACAACGCAGTGCCGGACCCACGTATGACTTCATGTACAGGACACCGTTATGCAGCTCGTATTGGAGTGCTTTTGTTTGGATCTTCATAGCCTCTCCCTTATCTCCGGGTAACGTGCCGTATTCTAAGTATTGCTGAATCGGGGTCATCCTGGAGACTTCCACTGCATGTATGCTGTGCACGGCAAGAACTTGAGTTGACGGTTGCTTCAAAGTCTCAATATGGACATCCTCCTTGGTGCCGTAGGATGCCAACTTGCTGAGGGCGTCAGCGTTGTCGTTTCGATGCCTCCACACATGTATCAATGTTATCTTCTGAAACTTAGACATCATCTCTTTAGTCTTTTCTAGATATTTCGATAAGGTGTCATCCCGGGCTTCATACGACTCGTTGACCTGGTTGTTTACCAGTAGCGAATCCACATGTGCGTCGACCCTTTTTGCACCCAATGACAAAGCCATTCGCATACCGGCTAAGAGCGCTTCATACTCTGACTGATTGTTGGGGCACTCAAAATCAAAGCGCAGGGCATATAGGAATTTCGTCCCCTCCGGACTGACCAACATCAAGCCTGCTCCTGCCCCTTTTCTATTTGAGGACCCGTCTTTGTATAGTTGCCATGCCGGGTCCTTGCTTTCTGACCCGGGTGCGAGTGCCTCTTCAACCTGTGGGATCTGCTCTCCTTCCAGAATCTCTGCCATAAAGTTCGCGATAACCTGCCCCTTGATAGACGTTCTCTTATTGAAACCTATGTCCAGTGCCCCTAACTCGATTGCCTACTTGGCCAATCTACCTGACACTTCGGGCCTGTTTATCACCTGAGCCAGCTGGAAGTTAGTCAATACTTCCACCTTGTGTGCATGAAAATACCGACGTAATCGAAGAGATGCATGCACTAGAGCTAAAACGAGTTTTTCAAACGTCGGATATCTGGTCTCTGGGTCCGAAAGGACACGGCTGACGTAATAAATAGGGGTTTGCACCCGCCTCTTTCCACTAATAAGACGACGCTGACCGCGTGATGCCCCGCTGCTATGTACATCTTTAGCACTTCATCCCGTTTGGGAGCCGTGAGCGTAGGTAAGTTGCCTACGAAGGCCTGCATTTCTTGAAATGCTTTTTCTGCCTCCGACGTCCACTTAAACTTGTTTTTGTTGAGGCAGTCTTTAAGCGTGGATATGAAGGGCAAGGATCGCTCCGCGTGTCGTGCCAAGAAACGGTTAATTGCAGCCAGTCTTCCATTGAGGGTCTGTGCTTCTTTTAGCGTTCCCGGAGATGGCATGTTGATGATAGCCATCACTTTCTCTGGGTTTACCTGGAACCCCTCCTTTGTAACTATTACTCCGAGGAACTTGCCTTCCTCAACCCCGAATGAGCATTTCCCCGGATTCAGCTTGATGTTGTATTCACGGAGCTTCCTGAAAGTCTCCTCGATGTCTGTGATGAGGTCACTCTCGGTGCTGCTCTTGATGACCAAGTTGTCGACATAGACTTCTAGGTTTCGTCCTATCTGATTTTCAAATGCTTTGTCCATAAGCCTCTGATACGTTGCCCCAACATTCTTTAATCCAAAAGGCATCTTCGTGTAAAAGTAGATGCCTGCATCCGTGTGAAATGCGGTTTTGTCTTCATCCTCTCGGGCCATCTTTCTTTGGTGATATCCCTTATATGCGTCCAGGAAGCATTTAAACTTGTATGGCGACAGGGAGTCAACTTTGAGGTCAATCTCCGGGAGTGGGTATGCATCCTTCGGGCATGCTTATTAAGGTCTTTGTAATCCACACACATGCGCCAAGTTCCGTCATGCTTCAGGACCATCACTGGATTTGCTACCCACGTGTGGTATTTGGTTTTTCGCAGGATGCCTGCTTCCTCCAGTTTTTCACTTCTTGAACGACTGCAGCCCTACGATCTGGGGCCATGCTTCTTCTTTTTTGTGCTATAGGCTTAACCGAGGGGAACATTGACAACTTGTGCTCTGCCTTGGATCTTGAAATCACCGTCATAACGGCATGCTTGAACGCAAAAACGTCCAGATTATTTTTCAGTACCTGCTTGAGCTGATCTTGGGCGGAAGGTGACAAGGTGTCACTGATCAGCACCGTTTGTTCAAGATGCTCCGTATTCAATACCCATCTCTCCGGACCCCGCAGTCCCGTCGGAGCCTGATGGCATGGCTTATGTCCTGCCGCTGAGCAAACCTTGTCACCAGACACGGTTGCCACCCCCTTGGGGGTAGGGAACATCAGGAATCCTCTGGCCGTTGAGACTAGGGCGTCTATGCGGCCTAGGGTGTAACGACCTATGATCACATTGTATTGAGAATCAACTGGTATTATGAGAAACGTGACCAGTACGGTTCTTTCTCTGCGGCCGTCCCCTATGGTAACGGGGAAGGTTAGCTGTCCCAATGGCTCAACGCTCTCGCCTGTAAATCCCCTTACCGGAGCCCTTGCCGGCTCCATCATCTTTTGATCCTCGAGTCGCATTCGATGGAAACATGGTTCATATATTATGTCTTCTGAACTTCCCGTGTCAACCGGGATTCTTCTCATGCTGTAATCACCTACTGCTGCGGAGATGACCAGGGCCTCCATGTTTAGCACCCTATAGTGTGGGGGTACGGTCATTGTTGCTTCCATCTATGGCTCAAAACGTTCAAACGTCCTTTTTTGCTCGTACCTGGATTCCACCCTGACCATATTCATTTTTCACGGACGCTTTCCTGCAGCTTTGTCCATTGCTCCCGATGAAGTGCCGAGCTTCACATCCTTGACCAAGTGTGCCAGCTTCCCAGACCTGACGAAGTACTCGATTTGTCTTTTCAGTTGAAAACAGTCGTTGGTCTCGTGACCGGTGCCTTTATGATACGCGTAGTACTTTGACTTGTCTTGCCCGGGAGAGTCCTTGAGCAGGCGAGGGGCATTGAGCCTTAAATCCTCAGATTCTAAAATTTGCGACGACGTCTTGGTTAGTTCTGGACATTCTGGCCTTGGTTTCGAGGCGCCTTCTCCTTTCCCCGTGAACGTGTCCCAGGGTCTGTCAGATTTTCGACGGTCGTCTCGTCTGTCATCACGCCTATCATTCCTTGAGTAAGGTTGATTTGATGCCTCTGACTTTCCTCTATTTCTGGATCCCCGGTTGTCCCGGTTCATTCAAATCAGAAGCTTTAGCAGATTCTTGTCTTTCCCTGACGGCGTGCAGGAATTTGAAGTCTCTCCTTATTGAACCGAACGATGAAATGTTCCATGGATTCATTGTCACGCTGTCGTATGTGCATGACTTCGCCCCTGTACTTGGTATGCCTCCTCTGCTGGCTGAACTGCTGTGAGAAACCTCTGACAATCTCATCCCAATTAGCAACAGAGCCGGGGGGGCATACTATCCCACCAAACTAGCGCAGCCGCGACGAGTGTCTGAATAAACATATGGCACCAACCGGGCATGGGCCAGTCCTTTGACCGTCCAACCGACTCAAAAATGCTCAAATGGTCGTCCGGGTCGTCTGTTCCATCATACTTCCCGACTGTGGATGGTAGTTTCAGGTTTTGCGGCAGTGGTGCATTGGTTATTCTCACCGGAAGCTTTGATTATGTGACCATTGCCCGGGGGCGATACGGCCTAGTGAGTTCTTCCTCGTCCTCATCCCGAGCACTGTTTTGATTGCCTCCGCCAACTTGTTGTTCTGCTTGAGTGATGCGTGGGATCAATTGACTCCCGCCTTGTTGTTCCTGAGCGGTACGAGGGACCGGCTGGCCGGGGTCCCATCATACGTTAACCTGGTTCTAACTTCCTCTAGGCGGGTCCCCATAGATTGAGAGACCGGCTTATTTGTTCCTCCCCATCCCGACATTGGCGGCACTGTAGGTGGATACATGTACGAGTAAGGGTATGAGTAGGGGTTTCCCGTCATTGGCTGGTACATGAATCCGTATGGGTTTGTTGAGTAGTACGCCATGTATGGTTGATTCCCGGGTGTGGTTGGAGTATAAGGAGTGACCGCGGGGTGCATGAGTGTCGCCATAGGCGAAGACATCATGGAGGCGGTCATTGCTGCCGAGAATAATGGGAGGCTAGCAGCTGTTGTGACCCACGACTTGGTACCCATAGGCGGTTGTGACCTTCCTGCAGGTGTGGGAGTAACTATGGTTCTCGTATAGGTTGCTGTTGGAGCGAACCTAGGAAAAGGTGGAGCCTCTGAAGCCAGACCCGCGATGGACATGACAGGCCGTCTACCCTGGCTTGTTGAATTACTTGTCACCTGATTTGCAGGGTTAAAACCCGGAGGTTGTTCCAACTCGATCTCTTCATCCACTGAGTCTGTAGAGAGACGATCGTCGTTCTCATTATCCGCCCTCACCGGACCCAGAGGGGCATCTTGTTCCGTGACAATTTGTGAATCTTGATTCGATGCCATTCGATTGGGTGGGAAAGATTATTCTCTGTCTTGTTTCCGTCCCATGGATGGCGCCAATGAAGAAACAAGTACATGAGGGGGTCAAGCCTTCTTAATAGGACAGAGACGTCTTTCCGGCCCAACAGAACGAAATCTTATGATCTGCAAAAGAGAACACCGTTAGGACTCGTCACAGGATTGGGGCTTTTCCTGTGACCATCCTCCGGCGTGAGAATAAGTATGGCTTTTAAGCAATGTATAATAGTGAGAGTGTATTGAGAGTAATTGTATATCCTTTACGGTTACCTGAGTCTTCTTTATATAACCAAGGCTTCCTCCATCGTCTTTGTAGTTGTTTCGATTGATTAGGACATAATCATTATCACTTGTTATTCGCATAAACCGGTTTGGTTGTTCAGCCTTATCAAATTATCGAATAGCTTGTTTATCGTTAGTTGACTGTTACTATCTTTCAAGTTGGTTAGCCCATCTCTAACGGGCTCAGCGCTATTGGGCCTAACTCATTCTATGTATGGTTGGTGTGAGCCAGTCCAGCCTGACTGGGCCCCACCTCGTCACGGCCGACCACCAAAACCATAACCTGATCGGACCCCAACCAGAAACCACCACGTACCATAACCCATCAAACCCGTCACCTCCTTCAAATCTCACCCGACACCAACGTGCACCACCAACACCTGAAACAACCACAAAACCAAAACCCACTTCTGCCGCTTTTGTTGATTTTTCGGGATTATACACCAGCGCCGCCACCACCCGAGCTTGGTGGTGGCCGACTTTCGTTGTGACAGGAGTGAGGGAGAGGGAATACGGTGAAGGATGAGAGACAACGAGGGGACATAGAGGTTTAGAGAGAGAGAGCTCGGTTTTTTGATTTGAAAATGGCTTGGATAAGAGACACACTCTATAATATTTAGAGACGCACCCTTCAAGCTTTGGCACATAACCACATGACAGCTCTGACGCACCCTTCAAGTTTTGGCACATCACTACATGCGTCTGACTTTTTAAATCAAAAGAATTGTTCCTGCACCCCATATTATTTTATGTATTCATGTAAAGACAGAACTTAACAACTCAAAGTAAGGTGCGTTTGATTTTTTTGGTAAAGTTGCGTTTGAATTTTTGTTGGGTTTTGATGAGTGCGTCCAAAATTTTCAATGAGTGCTTCCAAACTTTCAATGAGTGCATCTGAAATTTTGATAAGTGCGTCTGAATTTTGATGAGTGCGTCTGAAATGTTTGATGAGTGCGTCTGAAAATTTGATAAGTGCGTCTGATATTTTAAAAAGGCTCTGTTTTTCACCAACTTCATCTTCTTTCTCTGCAACTTTTTTAATCTAATTTTTATGTTTAATCGTTCTTAATGAAATAAAATCCAAAGTATTCGACAACTATTACAATTTATAATTGTTCATATGATTAGTTTAATCCTCTGTTTTTGATTATTTTTAGATTCAAATACTGATCTTACGTTTTCGTTCATTGTAATCGATTTTTTTTGTTTTTGAATTGTGTAATCATTCTGAACATGAATCGATCTGAAAACGATGAAAAATCAGGGTTCAATTAGGCCTGTTACGATTTGAAAATAAATTAGACGGTTTTTTTTCTATTTTACCCTTCGTTAGTTTAACCCAAGTATGATTAGGGTTTTTAATCTGCATCCAGACATGTTGTTAATCTAATGGCTGAGATTGCTTCTTACGCTTCTTACGTTAAGAAACTTTATACGTTATCTCTTCCCAATATATATCCACCTTTATATTGACAAAAGCGGATAAAGTACGTGATTGTGACTAATTAATATTTGAAAACATATTTGATTGAACTCCCTTATCTTATTGTATATTACAAATATCAACAAGTATATCTTAGTGGTGCATCTTGCAATTACCAGTGTTTTACTTTCCAAATTACATAAATGTACTAAAGATAAAATATGGTTTTATTTGTAAATTATACGCGATATTAAAATGGATGTATAATAATATGTGGTTAATTAATCAGATTATAGAAGATAGGTATTTTAATAAGCATGTGGTAATGAGTTTAGGTTTAAGTTCTTTTGTTGTCATTCTTTTCGTTAACTTGGAGTTGTGCATTAGGTGACTTGATCCTGACTGAACGAAAATTCGCGCAACGCGTGATAAAGAAAACCACTAGTTTATTTAAAAACTTGAAGGAGTGTACATAAAGTAAAATAGAAGATTTCCACTTATTAGCACCCGAAAACTATTACACCTTAGTGATAAAATATTGTTTTGCCTTTTTCCATTTTGCCATTCTAAATGTTGGAGTTCACATTGATACTGGGATGCTTTGTTCATGTTTAAAGAAGTTATCAGGATCAAACTCACTCTTGATCTTCACCAATCTATTAAAGTTTTCTTTGAAATACTTTGTTCCCCAAGTACTTGCCTTCACAAAACTAGTGTGATCATCACCATTTTTGTCATTCATTCCAAGGTCAAGATCTCTATAATTCAAATAAGCTTGTCTTGGATTCATTGAAACATATTGTGCCATGTAGCTGTAGAGCTTCCTAATCCAATCAATATGCTTCTCCATCAAATCCTTTTTTAAAGGGTTTGGCCAGACTGTCAAATATTGAATCATGAAAAGTGTCCCATTTCTATGAGGAAATGGAGTTGATGATTCTGGAATCCTATTCATTATTCCTCCATATGGTGTGAACACCATATATGGGCCATCTTCTTTCAAAAGATGCTGCCATATTCCTTCTAACCCTTTTTCTGGAATAGGGTGTTTCACAAAATCTGATTTTGCTTTGAAGTAGGTCACGAAAGTCGCTTTTCCGGCTAGTAGGATGCTGGTTGGAACGGTTCGTGGGTAGAAGTCCATGTACAAGACAGATTCTAGCCAACTCATTTCAATGCAATCTTTTTTCTTTAGACCCAATTCAGGAAAACTTTGTTTCATGATATCTTGAAGTTTATTTGCTTTTCCAAGAAAGAGTGCATTGTAAGATATTGTTATGGTTCGTTGAGTTGTGTTTGACACATTTGTGGGTTGAATCAAAACCCTAAGGAAAAGATCTTCATCAAGTTTGTCACCAATTTGTTGCCACTTGTAAAGAATCTTGTTCGCGCCTTGTTCTAACGTCCGTCCAACAGTAAAAACGGTAACAGTCTCTGGACTGCTACGAGTTTTAGTTTCCAAGAAACTATGACTCCAAAACTGCCCCCACCACCTCCCCGAATAGCCCAAAAAGCATCCTCCCCCATAGCTTTCCGATCCAATATTCGGCCATTTGCGTCAACTATCTTCGCGTCGAGTGCATTGTCAACCCCTATCCCATACTTCCTCATCATGGAACCATATGCACCACCCGTGATGTGACCACCAACACCTAGGCTCGTGCATATCCCAGCTGAAACCCATGAGTCTTGCTTTTCTCAGCAATTCGATAATAAAGCTCACCAATGGTTGCACCAGCCTCGACCCAAGCCGAACCATCCTCAATATCAACAGTAATTCCACTTAGTTTGGATAGGTCAATAACCACAAATGGAAGGTCCATAGCGGACGTATAGGAGACTCCTTCATAATCATGCCCTCCACTTCTAAACCGAAGATGAATACCAATCTTTTTTGCACAAATCACTACATTTTGGACGTGGATTTCGTTTAACGGGGTGAATATCGCCTCGGGTTTTGCGGCATCTGGTAGGAAGCGCCTGCGATTTATGGCAGTTGAATTCAAAAGGGGTGTAAAAGAGGGGTTGTTTGGTGTGTAAAAGATGTTAGGGAGTTGGGTTGTGGAGTATGTAGTAAGACAGTGAAATAAACTCCCACTAATTTTGTTTGAAGCACAAAAGGAAGAAAGTGGTGCTAGCAAGACTAGAAGCATAATGAATCTTGAAACATGGTCCATATTTATTTGAGTGATGGTTGTTTGTGATATTCTGAGAAAGAGAACGCATATATAAATGGCAAATGGATTTGACTTTTTATTTCCAAATGTTGCAAAATGTCTTGGTCAAAAGATTAGGTATACATCACAATCTCCACCAACTAAATATTTAAACAAATACGAAAAACATTATTTAAGTAGTACAATGAGAAAGCCATGCAATTATAAAACAAACATTAGTGAGCACTTTTCCCACTATCTTTTCTCACCTTATTTATATTTATACTATATTATATTATAATGCATAAGCTAAAGATAGTTTAATATACCTAAAAGTTAAAGAACTTTATTTTTGTTAATAACTCTAAAATCAGACTAAATTAGTCATTCAAACACCTTTACACTTTAATACCCTCATCTTAATTACATTTTAATACCATCATTTTAATTACATTTTAATTCCCTCAACTTACTCAACTTTTACTTATTTAAATAATATTTATATATTTTCCCCTTGTTTTAAGACAGCTACCCCTCACGATTTTTAACCAATCATAATTTTTTCATACGATTTTTTTTAAAATTACATAAAAAAAATGAGCATCTTGTTCTCTTTAATATGAGTATAGTTTTGTTAATATATTTTTATGACCTCGGTTAACTAAAATTAACCAAACTAAAACGATACCATTATATATTCGTGACTTTGGATTCTGTTGAGGCTAATAACTGAATTGACTAAACCATGCATATCCATAAAAGTAATTGTGTTATACGCAACACCGCGGGGCACCCTGCTAGATTGTTGGGCACCACATACTATTATTTTTATTATTATTAATTATTATCTATACTATATATGAGAATAAACAGTAAGAAATCATTATAACTTTGAGGTAGTTTATTTCATTTTATTGGAAAATGTATTACTTTAAAACTAGGGTAAATGAGAGAGACTTAGCCTTCCAAGAAGCCAGCCGATTACGCACCGTGTCCAAAACCGAGCTCCAATGTTGACATTTATTCATGTTTGCACCCACTTTGATCCCCAAATAATCGAAGGGAAAGAACCAACCTTGCAATCCAAATGAGAGGCCATACCAAGAATGTCTTCATCCGCGAAACCTATCCCAAACAACTTAGATTTGCGAATATTAATCTTCAAGCCAGAGCATATGTAAAAAACCCGCAGTAAGGTAGCTGTTTTCTTGATATTCTCTTCGGACCAAACTCCCATTAATAAAGCATCGTCTGCATAAAGAAGATGAGAGATAGGCGGACCTCCCTCAAACACACGAAGATCCTCAATTTCCCCCAAGTCACAAGCTTTAGAAACCAAAAAGGAGAAGGCTTCCATCACTATGATGAATAGTAACGGAGAAAGCGGATCTCCTTGTCGAATACCTTTACAGCATTGAAATTCGAAGGTAGGAGACCCGTTTATAAGAATCGAGGACCTGGCACTTCCAAGAATACCCTTAACCGACGGGCACCACCGCTCCGGAAATCCCATCTGCGCCAAAATCGATAAAAGAAAGCCCTAATTTACATTATCGTAGGCCTTCTCAAAATCTATCTTAAGCATAAACGCCTTTTTGTCACTTTTTTGCAACCAGCCGAACACCTCATTAATGATCAAAGGCCCGTCTAAAATAAATTTGTCTTTAATAAATGTCATTTGTGTGTCTGAAATAACCTTACAAATGTGGGTTTTTATTCCTACGAGTATATTATAACATCTAGACGTTTCAAAATCAATAATTCTGTTTTAATAAGTCTAATGATTATAAAAATGATAACGTGATAAAGGAGTAAACGATTATAATTATAAAGATTTAAATAATGGTGTCATATTAAGAATTATACTACTAGTATTTAGGACCCGCACGTTGCGGCGGGACCATCAAACCAAACAAAAAGTAAATGTAACAACATTGAACAACGCACACTCGTTGCGGCATATATTAACACCGAATTTAGACCAATATCTAAAACGTATAAAAGAATAACCAAGTCGAGCTAGGACCCGCGTGCTACGACAGATCCGTTAACCAATGAAACATAGAGAAAAAAATGTTCAGCAACATACGCGGGTTACAGCGTGTTAACTCCCAAAATTTAGACCGAAACATAGTTCGTAAAAATTGAGAAGCATAGAGACTAAAATTTAAAGTGAAAATGTGTTGGATTATAAATTAACAATGTTTTATGGGAAAGTTGTAAAAGATGAAAAGTGAACAGGTAAAAAATAAAACTCAAAAAAAGACAAAATATGGCACTATTCACAAGCACCCTCAATTGTTATATTAAAATAATACATTTATTAGTTACTAATGTTTTGGGGACTCATTTTTACACGACATATATTAGTTACTGAAAATCAGTCGCTAATATTTTTTTGACACTTTATTTGAGACTAAATTTCAGTTGCAAATATTTTTACACCATATAGCCTTTTAGAAGGACACTTATTGGCAATTAAATTTTAGTCTCTAATATGTTCTCTATATAATGAAAAGTGGTGCAAATGTGTTGACAAAACGTATTAGGGACTAAACATCACTTATTAATATTTCCAAGACATGTAGAATCAAGGTTTGATATTCAATTTTGAATGCATTTTGGTGTAGGAAATTATTGATGACCAATTTTCAGTGTTCAATTATTTTATGCATATTCTACCATCTATTGAAGTATTGAGAAGTATTATTGGTAATGAAATAAAACATAAGGATCTTTTAGAAACCTTATTTGACCTCGACTCAACTTGTTTGCATCCTAGTCAATTCGATCACCATTAAAAAAGGAAGAAGTAGAGACTGAAAATCAGTCTCTAAAATCCTTGTAAAAGCCATATTTGACAATATTATTTGGTACAAAACTTATTTGTAGATGAAAGATCATGGACAGCCCAAACACATGCATTATTGAATAATTTGAAAAAAAAATGGTATTAAACATTTAACATAATACATGGTATATCCAAATTGAGTTTAACGGATTCAAAGTTCAACAAAATACAAAATAAGATCAATAGCATCCAAATCAACCTAATACGACATAACAAGAAACATTGTAAAGTCCAATCCAAACAAAAAAGGGTGATATGAGAGCCTAAGTTGACTAAACTTTATTTAATACTACTCATGATTCATTCTTTCCATGATAATTCTACTTTTACCTGCAAACATAATATTTATAGTAGCTTAGATAATGTTAAACAATTCTACTGTAAGACCCATCCCGAATTAAACGAGATTTGATGATTTAAACACGGGTTTTATAACATAATAATTGGGAATAAATCAAAAATTTGAAACTTAAAAGTCATTCCCGTAGGTTTGACAAAATGAGTTACGATATCAACGAGGGTCTATGTTCGTATCCCCATTATTTACAATGTTTATAATCAGAATTATGCGGAAGCGTTTTGTGTATTATGCGCGTTCGGTTCTTCGAAATAGCTTGATCTTCATCTGGGCTCCTTATCGCTTGTACCTAGGGTTAGACATCACGAAATAATCCACATAAGTTTGCTTAATCGATTAAAATTTGAATGGTATAACAAAAATTTTCTATTTAAAACCCGCCAGCTTATGGTCCAGTGATAACCCCTCGCGCCCCATGTGGAACTCCTCATGGGATGTGGGGAGCTCACCTTCCCCTCATGCACCATGAGAACTCCTCAAGGGGCACGAGGGGGTATCAGGTCAAGAAAAATTCATTTTTCTTACATTTTAAGCTCAAAACTTGATACCTAATGATTTTTTCATGGGTATGAAATAGGTAGTCGGTATCGTGGATAACGGATGATGATCATGCCATGGTACAAGAAACCGAATGCACAAGACTCGATCGCTTCCGCAACTTTTGAACATGAACTTATAAAACTTGCTTTTTGGAAGGCGTTATTGTTACGTTTTCGATGTAACTTCTTTTTGCGTACGTTTTGAACCATAATACGTATGTACTAAAAGTTGTGAATCTTGTTAAGTATGCAATGTTTTGAAATCCAAACTTCCAAACTAAGTTTTATTAACACGTAAATTATTCTATAATACCTAGTTATCAGGTAGAGCCTTACAAGTGGTAATCAGAGCCCAAGGTTAAACGAGTTAAGCGTTCGGTTCAAGCTTGATCATCATCCGTTATCCACGTTACCGACTACCTACTTCATACCCATAAGAAAATCATTAGGTATCAAGTTTTGAGCTTAAAATGTAAGAAACATGAATTTTTCTTGACCTGATACCCCCGCGCCCCATGAGGAACTCCTCATGGGGTGTGGGGAGCTCATTTTCCTATTACATGTATATTAGTAAGAACAAGAATAGTACTTATTCACATAATCAAAACACTTACCAAATTTTACGTACAAAAACTTACCAACCATCATCGTCTGACTCACCATTTCAATTTCATTATTGAGGTTATCAACATCTGAATCATCCAAATTTGACTCCAAACCAAAAACTTACATGCTATGATCAGAATCATCTATCTTATCATTAATAAAATCATCCACGGTGCCATCAGAATGTTGAACATCAACATTTTCAACTATTTCGTCTTCAACATCTCATGACGAAGGTTAACATCTTCGAATTGATCTTTAACATTCTTGTCTTCTGGAATATCCCATAAGTGCTTGTGGGTAATTCTTTCAATGATTTTCCATTGTGAATTTGGTTTTAAGTGGGGCCATTGATATAAAACATTTGTTTACACTAATTTGCAAAGATAAAGGATCTTCTTTATAAGCATGCCGGGACGTGTCCTATAACTTATGACATGAGGTTTCAAATAGCACGTGCTTTCTTTTACGACCAGTATCAAACAATGTGCTTTGAAGAAAAACAATACGATAACCTCTTTATAAATGACAATTCAATGACTTCATCAAGATTTCCATAATAATCATCGTCAGTATCATTATTAACGCTCGGTACC